>VDFB02269619.1:0-47127 GCA_007258455.2 Sequoia sempervirens | reverse complement strand
GGATGCATTAATCACACAACCTTATTAGCTACCATCATGAAAATATTGGGAAATTTAGAGTTGGAGTTCAAATCTCTATATCCAACTTTTTGAAACTTTATATTTTATAAAGTTTCCCCTAAGTATTTATTTATGGTTTCATGTTGTGCAATGGAAGTGTGCAAGCCCAAGATTGTTTTGAAATTGTGTTTTCTGAAGCATTATCCCACATTGGTTGCCTCTATTTTTTTTTGGCCATTTAAATACTCTCTATTTCACTTTGTTTGGTGTGAGAAAGTCTCACAGGATATGAAGAAGCTATCTTTTATATGGTGATTGGTCCTTATGCTCTTTGGAGTTGCTTGGTGAGTTTATTTGAGATCTAGCTTGGTGATTTGACACAAGAACCTAGTAAGGTGTTTAATTTTTTTGCTCAATTTTTTTCAGATTCTCAACCCTTTTTTGCATTATTTCTTCCTAAAGTATTTTGAGAAGGCTTCATTTTTAGTATTTGGGAGTTTCTAATTGTTGTTGAAGGTTAATTTCTTTGTATTCTTGGAGATTTTTCATAGTTATTATGGGGTTTTCATTTCATCCTTTTGTGATTATGTTGAAAAGGGGAAACTATAAACAATGGAGAGATGGTATCATAAAACATCTTAGATGGCATCATTTGTTGCCACATTTATATAATCTTGTTCCCCTTCCTAGTATTGATAGTAAGAAATTTCCATGGAATTGGAAAAGGGATCATGTCCTAGGAGTTATTGTAATGCATATTGATGATGCCACTTTGAATGCTATTGATCATTTTGAGCATCCTCATATTCTTTGGACTAAAATTTGGGAAATGCATGGAGATCTTGATACTTAGCTATTCCCAAATGATCCTATTTCATATTTTTTTGTGCCTCTTCATTTTTCAAACATGATACCCTATGATCACGCTACTATGTAGGAGTTTGAAGTTTTGGAATACTTTGAGTCTTCAGATGAGGATGAAAAGGGTTCTTCAGATGCTCCTTCTCCATTAGGGAAAGTTGGTGTACCTTCACCTTCAGCGATTCATTATGTGGAGTCATTTATTGAGGCTCCTATCATTCATGTTTAGTAGGACCATTCATCTTGTGTTGATGATTCATTGAGCACATCCAATGATTCATTACAACAAGTATTTCATTGTCTTCCTGATTGGGATTCATATTTTCTATACATTGGTTCATTGTTTGTGGAATCTCACATTTTAGATTTAGAGGACACATTTGAGGGGCTATCTATCCTCTTTGATGAAATTTATTGAACAAATATTGTCAAACCATCTCTATCTTTGGATATTGTTCAGAATGAGTTTCTATTGGTGCCTTATTTGTCACCTCCTATTGTGATTAGGCATGTTCTTTATTGGTTCATGGCATCATCTTCCAAGGTCTTGGTGGCACATGAGCATATTCCAAAGACATCATGATACATTTTCATGCTTCTTTCATTCAATTCCTATCTAGAATGGGAAGTATTCCTACATTTGTATTTGGTTTTGTTACTTCCAAAAGGGAGACAAGTTGTTTGTCATCAGTGGATTATGTTTTGTCTTCAGGAACTTATGATTTTTGTAGGTGATTACACATTGTGGGGGGTGTACATAGTCTCTCTCTTTCCCTCTTATGGGGGGGCTATTGATTTCATATACATGATGTATGTAGTCCTTGGGGGCTGTGATTGAGTCCTCCATCCATGCATCATTTTTTGTTTTCCTTTCTCTCTTTTGGAGAGGGGTTTTTCCTACAATGTTTTTCTCCTTTTATCTAGTTTTCAGATATTTTTTTTAGCATTGTAAATGGGTACCTAACATGGTTGTGTAGTCAGGACCCATATTGCACTTTTTTCTTTTTTGCATCTTCATTCTCCCTAAGATTGCACTTAAGGAGGGGGTGTTAGTGTGTTAAGTTTTTCACTTAGGGTAATTACTCTGAGTGGTTTTCTCCCATAGAGTATTTTTCTTATTCGTCAGAATTTTCATGACTTTAAAAGCCTATACAATATATAAATTATGCATCTCAATATAATTCACTCTTTCTTGGTGAAATAGCCTATGTGCTTCTCTCATGCATTCGTGAAGGTGTTTTATTGTAGATGGTGCTCTTGGGAGGTGTATGACACCAAAAGTTGCTATAATAGTTAGGTTGCATTTTTGGTTGTTATTAACATCTTATTTTACACATAATTGAGTGACCACCTCTTAGAAAAATAGTGAATTATCATCTTGTTTATCAAACACCTTGATGCAATCCATTTTTTAGCCTTTCATTTTGGTGAACCTAACTCATTCAACATTGCAATTTTCTAATTTTTGGAGTCTCTCATTGCATATTAACTTAGATCTTGCATTCATTGGCATGGAATTAAGATCTCATTTAGGGTTTCATGTTTTGCATTGCAATCTTGCATCTCCTTTACGGTTTATAATTGTATTGTTTAGCATTTCTTAAATCTAAAAAATACAAAAACAAATAAATTATTTTACATCTCATTTAGATATCATTTAATTCCATTTGACAATAAAAACAAAATTTAATTTCAACCTTGGTCTTGCATTTCATCTTTACATTGCATTTTTACATTGAATTTCTAGAAAATATGAAGCTGCATTTCACTATGTCAAACCTGGAACTAAAAGACATAACTAACAACTTGAAAATTATCAAAAAATAGTTTTAAAATGCCTAACCAAGACCCATTCACATTTACTGGTGAATAAGTCCCTAATCAGGGCTGATCTATACCTTCTAGCATCTGAAAATACATCAAAATTCACTCTGACATCCACTAAAAAATCCCAGAAAGACCTAACTAGGACCCATTCATGCTTACTAGTGAATGAGTCTTTGTTAGTTACAAATCTACATTTTCAAGACATTAAAATCTTATTTTTTAACTTCTATTTGGTGCCATTACCTTTTTGTTTTAGTTTCTTGATTTTTTGTTTCATCCATTTCATTATATTTAGCTTAAATTACTTCATTTTAGTGCATTATTAAAAGTTGAAAATTGCATCAAAACATTTCATTTTCATTTTATTGCATTGTTTAATCAATAAATTGCATTGCTTATACTCTGAAAGTTGTATTTCATTCTAGGTTGTTGCATTTCCCCTTTTCTATTCTAGGGTTTGTACACTAGGTTTGTGGTGCAGGGGCACCTTTGGTCAACAATGGTCAAGCAAGGTTGTTATTGATTAAGCTTTAGGATTTGTTGTGTTTTGAGTCTTAATAAGGTCAATAAGACCAAATTTTCTTTTGTAAGTGAGTCATTAGGGATGGTTCTTAAGTGGATAGAATGGGAGTATTTTGAGCCTATTAATTCTAAATAAGGTCTATCAAGACTATTTGATATGTAATTTGGTGAGTTTTGGTTATAGGTGTCAAAAGTTGCACAAAATGCAAAAAAATGTTGTTAAGCAAAAATTGACAATTTTGCAACATTTAGGAATGTGAAAGGGCATGGAAGTTTAAAAAATAGTTATAGGAATTTTTAAATTATAATTTTGAAGGAAAAATGTATAAAAATCCTCAATAGGCTCAAGCAATGGTTGTTGAACAACGTATTGAAGGTTCCTAATAAGAATACAATGCTATTTCTGCTAATTTTTTGAGTTTTCTAAACTTTGTTCATCTTGTATGGACCCGTACAGGTCTTAAATATTCTAAAATTTATTGGATTATATAGTAGCATGAGTTGGATTTATTTTGCATCCATTTGGAGAGTGTAACTCTGTGATTAGAAGGAGATTTCATCAAGTTTCTGTAACAACCCTGTTTTCTCATAATTAAGGTTTTGATTGAAGTTTAGATCATGAAGTAGTCAATTCAGCTACTATTAGACCCTATAACTCAGTGGGTTGACTTGTTTTATGTAGGGTTAGATGTTTTTAAGGTTTTGAAGGATGAGGAGATAAGTTGCAAGCAAATGGGTGATGCCCGAGGGCAGAGCAAATGTGTTTTCCTTGTGAAATGATGGTTTCATAGTAAGGTTTTGATAAAATAGTGAAATAAGTGCCTATGTGTTGGTTTTGTGAGTTTTTCCAAACCAATTAGAATCTTTTGGATGCAATTTTTGGGTTCTATAAGCCCGAGAATTGTGAGATTGAATAAACCCTAAGTATTTGGCATGTAGAGTGAGGGTTTCATGGAATAGAGGTTTAGAGGTCAAGAACATGAGAAATTTAATGGTGGATTTTGTCATTTTGATACAAAAATAAAGACTATCCATTGATTTTGGGTGAAAAATTGATGATTTGGAGTCACCTCCTTTGTAAAAGAGGGTTAATTAGTGGTTTTAGGACAAGGTCAGTCTAGTGGTTTGCAAGGTTTTCTCAAAGAAGCCATAGGGGATATTTTAGAAAGTGTTATTATATCCTAAAGTGAGTGTCAATTTATGTTCATTTTTCCTTTGTATGGCCTTCTCTAAAAGATATCTCCACAAGTTGAATTTGGAGGGCTACAAGCCTTATGGTGAGTGGTTGAGTCAAGCTGAGCAAATTGAACTACAAAGGTTGTTTCCTTGTTTGAATAGGGTCATTTTGAGTTGGATAGGGAGTTTTTTACCACCTTGCTTACATCAAGTGGTATTAGAGCTCAATTGTTAGATCTCTTTTTGGTGATTTGATTGAATTTTTTAGGTTGCGAGATGAAGAGGCAAGACTGTGAAGATGCCTCCTAAGAGAAGCATAGTTGCAAGAAAGATTGATGAGCAAGCCAGAGAAATAGAAGCCTTGAGAAGGGAGATGGATATATTGAAATAAAAAATTGGAGTGGATATGGATGAGAGTATTACTAAAGAAGAAGAAAAGACTTTTAGTGAAGTGGAAGAGATGGATCTGGGTGATGTGAGGATGATGAAGCCTTTGAAGAAAGTGAAGAAATATGGACATAGAAAAATGGACGTTCCTATGTATGGGGGAAAACTAGATGGAGAAGAGCTCTTAGATTGGATAAAGGGGCTAAGTATAAGAACAAAGCATGAGGAGGATGAGAAAGAGTAGCTAGATATCTCAATGGCCTAAGGTATAAAATTCAAAATGAAATTAGTTTGTTGGAACCATAAATAGTGTAACAATGTTTTCAAATGGAAATAAGAGTAGAAGAAAAATTCATGAGACAAGAGAAGGAAACAAGAGGAAGAAGCAATACATCTAGGGGTAGAGGTACAATTTCAACACTAAGATAGTCCAAAGAAGATCTTGAAGATGCTGATAAGAGTAAGGAACAAGAACCTAAATCAAGAGGTGGATGGAGAGGTGGAATAACAAGCTTTAGGAAAAGAAGAGATTCTAATGAGTTTTTAGGTAGGTGTTATAAGTGTGGTGAGTTTGGTCACCCTTTCTTCAAGTATCCAGAGAAGATTGGAACCACATCAAGTGGAGGAGAAAGGAAATATGATAGGAGACCCCAAATTTCTTATGAAGATGAAGCTAAGAGCTCAAGTTCCAATAATATTCTTGCTACTCCTAAAGTTGGTGAGATGTTGATGATGAAAAGGAAAACCTTGAAGACATACGTGGAGAGAGAAAATTCAAAGAAGAGCCTTGTTCAAGATAGCTTGTAGATGCAAAGATAAGGTATGTAAAGTGATTGTTGATTCTGGCTGCACTGACAATATGGTCTCTAGTGAAATGGTGGACAAATTGAATTTGCAAAGGGTACCTAGAGAGAGGCCTTATAAAGTGTCTTGGGTAAGTGAAAATCAAACCATTTTGGTGAATGAACAAGCCACTATTGAGTTTCAAATTGGTCCATACAAAGATAAAGTTGTTTGTGAAATTCTACCTATGATTTTTTGCGATGTTTTCTTGGGGAGACCCTAGCAATTTGACAAGTCTACAGTTTATCACGGGAGACAAAATACATATAACATTGAAAAAGATGGGAAGAAATTTATTCTAACTCCATTGGTTGAGGAAACAAAAGAGGAGGGAAAAATCACAATGATAGGGAAAAAATAATATGTGAGCAATGAGGAAGGTAAGAGCATGAGGTTTGCAACCATGTCCAAGTTTGATATTGTTAGGATAGTGAATAGGAAGGATAAGGTAATGTGTAGACAGAGATGAAGAAGAATGCTTTTGTGTGGAAAAGAAAATAAGATGGAATGGTGTCTCAGGTTAGTACAAACAAGAGTAAGTGTGAAGTGCAAGGAAAAAGTGAAGGCATATTGGTAGGGAGAGTCATGTGCCTTGTGGTGTTGGAACATGTGAAAAGGAAACCTAGTGATATTGAAACAATAGTTTGTGAGAATGGTAAGGCAGTGAACAAGAGGACAAAGGTTTATAATGGTGATAGGATAGTGGAGAAGGAATCTATAGGTTTGATATAGATTGGTAAATGCAAAGGTACAATGGATAGTGATAAAGATGCAAGTGGAAAGAGCATTAGATAGTGGATGGTGCAAGAAGTCAAAAGTAAAGTGATGGTAGTTGCTGAGAATGTGAGTGTAGATGTAAAAGAAGGAAAGACATTAGTAATTTTTGATAGAGGAGTTGAGAAACACCCCACAAAGAAGAATGAATATATGGAGTAAAGTACAAGTGATGGTAAAGATAAGAATGCTAAAGGCAGTGGAAAATCAATGCAAAGTGAACCTGTTGAAGGCAAGCATGAAGTTAGAGTCAAGTGAAGAACAATAGAGGAAAAATTGTAAGATTATTTCCAAGGGACATGGAAAATTTCTATGTTGGGGTGTATGGTGCAAGAGCACCTTTGGTCAACAATGGTCAAGCAAGGTTGTTATTGAGTAAGCTTTAGGATTTGTTGTGTTTTGAGTCTTAATAAGGTCAATAAGACCAAATTTTCTTTTGTGAGTCATTAGGGATGGTTCTTAGGTGGTTAGAATCAGAATATCTTGAGCCTATTCATGCTAAATAAGGTCCACCAAGACCATTTGATATGTAATAGGGTGATTTTTGGTTATAGGTGTCAAAAGTCGCACAAAATGCAAAATAATGTTGTTAAGAAAAAATTGACAATTTTCCAACATTTGGGAATGTAAAAGGGCATGGAAGTTTAAAAAATAGTTATAGGAATTTTTTAGTTAGAATTTGGAAGGAAAATGTATAAAAAGCATCAATAGGGTCGAGCAATGGTTTTCAAACAATGTATTGAAGGTTCCTAATAAGAATACAACGTTGTTTCTGCTAATTTTCTAAGTTTTCTAAACTTTTTTCATCTTGTACGGACCCATACAGGTCTTAAATGTTCTAAAATTTATTGGATGGAATATTAGCATGAATTAGCTTTCTTTTTCATCCATTTTGAGAGTCTAAATCTATGATTAGAAGGAGATTTCATCAAGTTTCTTTAACAACCCTATTTTCTCATAATTAAGGTTTTGATTGAAGTTTAGATCATGAATTAGTCAATCCACCTACTGTCAAACCCTATAACTCAATGGATTGACTTTTTTTATGTAGGGTTAGATGTTTTTAAGGTTTTCAAGGCTGAGGAGAGTTGCAAGAAAATGGGTGATGCCCGAGGGCAGAGCAAATGTGTTTTCCTTGTGAAATGATGGTGTCATGGTAAGGTTCTGATAAAATAGTGAAAGAAGTGCCTATGTGTTGGTTTTGTGAGTTTTTCCAAACCAATTTGAGTATGTTGGATGCAATTTTGGGGTTCTATAAGCCCAGGAGTTGTGAGATTGATAAACCCTAGGTGTTTGGCATGTAGAGTGAGGGTTTCATGGAATAGAGGTTTAAAGGTCAAGAACCTAAGAACTAATGGTGGATTCTATCATTTTGATACACATCTAAAGATTTTCCATTGAGTTTTGGTGAAAAATTGATGATTTGGAGTCACCTCCTTTGTAAAAGAGGGCTAATTGGTGGTTTTAGGACAGGGGCAATCTAGTGGTTTGCAAGGTTTTCTCAAGGAAACTGTTGATGCAAAAAATTTGAAAGGTAACAAACTTATTCTATAATTGGGGTTTTGGAATGGGAAAAGAAAGTAGATATAAAAAATAAAGGTCTAACTAAGGCGATGCACCAAGATTTAGATATAAGGCATAGTAAATCTATCTTTTGAATATGATTTAAGGGCCCATTCAACAATATGCTATGTTCTAGAATAATAGAATTTAGAAATGGAAGCTTGAACAATTCATTCAATGAAGTAAAATAATTCTCATAAACATTCACTAAAAAAGGATTCAAAGACACAATCTAAACCAACAAAATTGCATTAAAATCATAGAAGTTCTACAAATAAACAATTCAGGACAATGATGGCATAGTATTTATTTTTTATCAAATAGGTTAAGAGAAATAGAAAGGCCAAACAATGGCACAGTCTGAGAGTCTCATACAATAATCTAAAAGAAATATTAAAGGCCTGGTGTCTTTCCCTAATTTTTCTATATTTTCTGAACTCCTCCTTTGAAGAAAGAAGTAGTATATATAGCTAGCAATCCCATTGCCTGGCGGGCTCGTAATAGAAAAGATTTTGTATCTCAAGCAATGATGGCTATAGCAATGATTCCCCTCGGTCATTGTAACATAAAATATTTAGGCCATAGCATCTAGTCATTCCCCAACCAGATGCATCCCCTACAAATGATGACAGTGATCTTAGAAAAACCCCGTGCAAACAAGTGTCGCCTCCTAGCAGAGGTAGTCAAGACAAACGGAAACATGTCGCATCCTATTACTCACTCCATCTTTCCCTTCGGTTGAACTCCCACCGAAGAGACACGTGGTGGTGGGTTGTAGCCTGTGGTTCATTTCTCCCTTTTTAAAATGAAAGCTTGTGCTGGGAAGACATGTGGCAACATTCTATACTATCGGTGTTGACTGTAGGACCTGCCAAAAGGTGTATGCAAGCAAAAGCTATGTGGAACATGGACAAGGCCTGACTCAAAATTGAAGGCAAGTATTCTTGAAGTTCCTATGGTGATGACACATGGAAGCATGACAAGAGATGATAGAAGAGTGAAGTAAGAAATCGCTGAGAAGAGCACCCGGTGGAAACATAGCAGTAGCTGACAAATTTTTTCAAAAAGAGGATTGATTAAGAAGCAAATGGTAGCAATCAAACATATGAGGCTCAGGCCGGTACTTAGCAAAAACAAAACCACCTGAAGGTAGCTCGAAGAATTTTACATTCAAAGAAAACATAGGGGATCTTTTGGAAAGTGTCGTTAGATCGTAAAGTGAGTCTCAATTGATGTTGAGTTGGCCTCTGTATGGCCTTCTCTAAAATATATTTCCATAAGTTGAATTTGGAGTGCTACAAGCCTTAAGGGGAGTGGTTGAGTCAAGTTGAGTAAATTGAACTAAAAAGGTTGTTTCCTTGTTTGAATAGGGTCATTTTGAGTTTTACAGGGAATTTTTACCACCTTTCTTACATCAGGTTGTAAAACTTGCATGAGCTTTACAACTTGGTGTCCTATTCATAATACTATTATAAGACATAGTTTGAGGCTCATGTCATCCTGTGATAGCTCACTCATCATGGATCTTTGGTTTCCTAACTCTCTTTTTGATAGCATTGAGAATCAACCCTTTGTAGCTCATAGTTTGCATACTTCATTACCCATGACTTCAACCAATGTCCTTAACATTACTAACACAATCCCTACCATTAACACTTCCACTCAAGCTTTGTAGTCTACTCAAACTCAAGGTGGAATTCCAATCCTATCCTCCATTATACCAATATTCATTCCTACATACACTAGTACACAACCTACAACAACATTCAAACCTACAACAACATTTCAACCCACAACTACCATTCAACCAACCATAATAGTCATACCTACTAGCACCATATACACTTCCATAGGTATTCCCATAGGAAATTCCTCAAACACAATAATACCTCAACAATCCACCTTCAATAAGCTACAATTCACTAGCCCTCCACATATATACACTACACCAACTTATTCCCCACAACCTTATAACAAGAATTACCCTCTCATTAACTCACTTTTGCAAACCATGACATCCCTTCAATAAGAAGTGGAAACATTACAATAGAACAATAATGGCCAACCTTTGCAATACATCAAGTTCACCCCATTCTCCCTTGACATATTAAGTGCAAAAATTCCACAAGGTATAGAGTTCTGTCACTTTGATAAATATGGTGGGAAAGGAGATCTTGTAAGCGATGTTTCTAACTTCACATCCTTGTGTAGTGATTTCATATTTGAGGATAAAGTGTTGGCTAAGTTATTCCCTAGATCTTTGAAGGATATTTCCTTAGAGTGGTTTTCATCTTTTAAAATCAATTTAATTGGTTGATTCAATGAGCTAATTGATTCCTTTTACAACCACTTCCATATTCACATGGGTCCCAAGATGATCCTTACAGATTTAATGACATGCAAACAAAAAGAGGATGAGAAAGTGACCAATTTCATAGGAAGATATCAAACACTTTATTCACAAGTAAACATTAAGATTCCTGATGCCAACCTTCAAAGAATGTTCATTTCCAACTTACAATATAAATTCCAAAGAAAACTTGAAATCCTAAGGTTTCCATCCTTCACATAGTTATGTACAACCCTTCATGACCATCAAAACTCGACTGGCAGTCATGATGTGAAAAATCCCCCTAGTCATCCTAAAAAGACCAAATCCACAACTCAAAACAATTATCAACCATTCAAGATACAAAATAAGGGTTTTTACATTTAAATCCTCCCCAAACAAGTCAACAAAACAATAATCAAGTGGTTGTTGTAAAAACAACTCCTTTTGGGGATAGGGAGAGAGAATTCACTCCTTTACCCAATACCCTTCACAATATCATGTTGTGGCTTATTGATGAAAACATGCTTACCTTACCTCCTATTAGAGAATTTGATCCTACTATACCATTGTCTAAAGGCTTTTGAAAAAATTCTTATTGCATTATCATCAAAAAAATGGACAAAGTACATAATACTGTAAGTGTCTTAAACATCTTGTGTAAGGCCTTTATTGATTATAATCATTTACTAATCTAAGGTGAATGATCAAGGCAATAAGTCTATAACTCCTAATCAAAATTTGAAATTTTTTACAAATACCATGCCTAAGCACATCTCATTTATCAAAGCTAGTGAAACGAAGAATGATGTGATGAATGTTGACATGAAAGATGAAAATATGAATACCATTCAAGAACAACATCCCAGAAATGATGTGATAGCATTTATCGAAGATAGACCTCATAAGGGCTTCAATAGACAACCTCTTGACATTGATTTTCTCACAAAATGACATGCCTAAACATGCACCTGATGGTCCTCTTTACATAGTTGGTAGAATCAATAATAAGCCCACTAATGGGATATGCACCGATCCTTATTAACTAACTTCGATTCTTCCTTGATCATTTCTTTACTAACCAATTAATTAAATAATCTTTATTTAATTAATTCATCAAATTCCTCCCTTTATTAAATAAAACAACCTCCCAATGTTTTCTTGATTAAATAAATCAACTTGTTTTAATTAAATCCTAAAGTCATCTCTTTTAATTAAATAAATCAACTTTATTTGATTAAATCTAATGTTCTTCATTTAATTGAATAAATCAAACTTTATGTAATTAAATTACTAATATTCTCTATCCTCTCATTTGATTTAAAATAAATCTAAATATCTAAATCAAATGTCAAATCAACTAATTCCACCTAATTTAATTAAATCCTAACTAACTCCTAACTCTAATCCTCCATTCCTCTAGCTTTTGCAACTTGCACACGTAAATCAATTTATTTGATTTATTAATTCTTCTATTTTCATTGAAATATGCCATATTCTTGGAATATTCCACTTATTTGAATTCTCCCTCCCAAAGGACTTTTTTCATCCAACTTGGCATTAAAAGCTCTTACATGTCCTCTCCTTGAGCCAACTTAGTATTAACTCCTCTTACAACTCTTCTTGCACAAGCCATCTTTTGAATTTCAAATTCCACCTACATGCATTTAACATGCACGTTGTTCAAAATGTGCTCCACCCTCCTTCATTAGCATGTTGACAAGTGGCACAATGCCATTGGTCAATCTTTAATCCCACATTCATCCTATTCCTCATTCTTCAATCCTTCTCCATTATAAATAGAGGCCTTCTCTATCTGATTTGGCATCCACAATCCATGTAAGATCATCATGCTCATTTGAATCCACAATCATCCACAACTTCATGCAAGGTTACTATCTATAGATTTGAGCAATTTCATCCACATTTTCATCCAAGTTTTCATAGATTTCATCATCTAGAGCTAGGTTATTGAAAATTTTCATCAAGGATCAATCAATCATCATCAAGTTTTATTAAGGAATTGGGAAAGGGCTTCTTTCCATTTCAAAGAAGCACCAATTCCCCCATGGGATGCTGGTTTGAGTATTTTGAATAAGATTTCATTTGCTTTCATTTGATATTCTATCTTGTTTTCTTGTTCATTGTGTTTGAATGAATTTTATGGGGAATGTTTTTTATAGACTTGTTTATTGACTAATGTTTTATTGTTTGTTCATGTTTTAGTAGGTCTAGACCAAGCATTCACATTTTTGGCACTAGGAGGGCCCAACCGGGCTTTTAACATTTTCTAGAAAGTTTTTGTTAGTAGGTTTGGTCATGAATCTTGATGCAACACACTCGTGGCTTCTTTCAGTGCATAGATGGTGACTTTTGGCACATCTAGGCTCTGTTATAGTGCATACGCGACATCTTCCAGTGCATTTATCTCCTATTTCAATGCATATACATGATATTTTAGCACATATGGTTTGTGTTTTAGTGCATATGATTTGAGTTTTAGTGCATATGGTCTAAGATTTAGCACATATGGTCTTTGTTTTAACCCATATGGTCTCTATTTTAGCGCATATGGTCTCTATTTTAATGCATATGCTCTTTGTTTTAGTGCTTTTATAGTCAATCTTAAAATGGCCTATACTCGGACTAATAGATGCCTCAGGGATGGTTTGATTCAGGTCATATTGGATCATTTTCTTTGCTCCCCCAACTAGGAATCCCTGATTAATGCCAATCTTCTTGCTTTAACCAGGATTGTATTAGGTCATAACCCTTTGTTGTTGGTCCTTACCCTTTTATATTTGAGATCATGTGGAACTTCCATCTTGATTTCAAGAATAAAATTGTGAAATGGTGGAATGTTCCTATTTGTGGCTCTCCCATGTTTATAATATTTTCTAAAATTAAACATATCAAATGTATGGTGAAAGTTTGGAATAAGAGAGTCTTTGGGGATGTTTTTCAGAAGAAAAAGCAATAGGGGAAAAATTGAAGGTCATCTAAAAGAAAATGGAAGAAGGTGATGTCAACCTTCCAACCTACAATTAGGAAAGAGAGCATTGTAGGGAATGGGAGAAAAAATTAAGGAGGAATTTTTTAAGAAATAGAAATCTAGAGTCCAATGGCTACAAGAGGGGGACATAAATACCTCCTTTTTTCATGTTTTTGCTTTAAAAAACAAGAAAAGGAATCAAATATCTAAGCTTAAAAATGAATAGGGGGTTGTGGTTGATATGCCTACCCAGATAGGCCTCTTGGCATTAAACTATTTTTAGAAGGCTTATTTAGCTTCGATTGGGGCCTCCAATCCACCTATGGACAACCTACTGATTGAACCTCTCCTGACCACCATCACCCATGAAGATAACCTTAGCATCCTCTGTGTTGTCACTCTGGAGGAGTTCTTCCTAGCTACATTCAACATGGGTGCCTATAAGGTGCCTAGTCTAGATAGTTTCCCCCCAACTTTCTTCCATATCTTTTGAGACATTGTTAGGGAGGACCTAGTTTTGGCTACTAGAGATTTCTTCAAATCTAGTAAGATTCTCAAGAAATTGAATCACACATTTATTTCCTTGATCCTTGATATTGTTGATCCCTAATTAATGGTTCATTTTAGGCCCATTAGCCACTGCAATACCATTTACAAAATCTTCTCTAAATTTTTGGTGAATCACCTTAAACCTCTCCTAGAGAAAATTATTAGCCCTACCCAAAAAGGGGTTGTCCCTAGTCAGCATATCCTAGATGCTACCATTACTACTCATGAATTGTTTCATTCTATGGATAGATGAAATAATGCCAATATGGCTCTCAAATTAGATATTTCTAAAGCATATGATAAGGTGTTATGGGACTTTATCCCCAAATTCCTAGCTATGTTTGGTTTTAACCAAGGGGTGGTCAACCTCTTGATGGAATGCATCACCATAGTGAAGTACTCAGTTTTGGTCAATGGGGCCCCTTTGGTTTATTTAATGCTAGGAGAGGCATCAGATAGGGTGATCCATTCTCGCCCTATTTATTTATCATGGTTGAAAATGTCTTGAGTAGGAACATTTCCAAAATACTATTGGAGGGTTCTATTATGGGGGTTAAGGTCACCTCTTCTCTGGAGCCTATTGTCATCTAGAAATTTGTGGATGATATAATTCTCTTTGGGAAAGCTTTTGTGATTGAAGCCAAGAAATGGAAAAGTTTCCTCAATAACTATGCTACTTGTTCTAGACAATGTATAAACTATAATAAAAGCATGATTTACTTCTTCAACAACACACCTACTCTACAGGTCCAAGTGGTTGTTGTCCTTTTTTGTGTGAGTGGCTCTCTCCTATTGATGTATTTAGGATAACCTCTTACTATCAAGGAAGTCACTCCTACCTTTTGTAAATTAGTCCTTGAAAGGATTCAAAGGAAATTGGTGGCATGGAAAGGCTCCTTTCTCTGTCATGTTGGCAAGTTGCAGCTCCTGTCTACTACCCTCCAAGGGATCCCTGTGTACTTCCTCTCCATTTTCAAGATCCCTAGATACATTGCAAAGAAGCTAGAAAAAATTCAAAGGAACTTCCTTTGGTTTTGGACTGAGGAAAAGAAAAGAAATTCTTTGGTTAGCTAGGATAAAGTTTGTAAACCCAAACATTGTGGTGGGCTTGGGATTAGGAATATTCTTAGCATCAACAAGGCCCTTCTAGCTAAGGTTTGTTGGGATCAACTAAGGAATTAAAAGGATTGGTGCAAGATTATGAACGCAAAGTATCTTCATAATAGAACTATGATCAAATAGCTCTCTAATTACCATCCTTTGGGTTCATTGGCTTGGAAGAACATTTACAAAATGAAGGGGTTACTCATGACTAAGATAAAATGGAAGATTGGGAATGACAATAGTATTAGATTTTAGGAAGACCTTTGGTTGCTAGACACTCCCCTTGTGCTCTCTAACTTCATAAATCTTATGAGACCAACTCAATAGTTTTTTGAAGTGTACATTAGAGATTACCTCCTTGACCAACCTGAGGCTTGGAGGTGGAATGTCCTACTTCTTTGCAGTCCTTTATCTCCAGAATTATCAAATTTGGTTAAGTATTTGTAGGAACTACTCATCCTTACCAGATTACCTCTATCCAACATGGAGGATGATTTCTACTACACTAACGATCAACAGGGTAATCTTTCTATTAAATTGGCATACAATCTGTTGTTGAGAATGGACCTTGGAAACAAGTTTGGAATAGGCACATGATCCATAAAATAAACTTTTTCTAGTGGACAACTTGCCATAACAGAATCCTTACACAAGATAATCTAAGGAAAGGGGATTCTAGATCCCTAACAAATTCCTATTGTGCAAATGCAATGAAGAATCAGTGGGTCACTTGCTGTTGCACTGTTCATTTGCTACTAGTGTTTGGGAGTTGGATTTGGAGCAATTGGGAATTTGATTGATGATGTGTGAAGACACAAAATTCTTTATCTTGGGTTGGTATAGGACCTTCCTTCACCCTTTAACTCGTGAGATCTAGAATTAGGTTCCTCCCATCATTTGTTGGTGTCTTTGGAAGGAGAGGAACACAATGATTTTTAGGAATATTGAGATGAGCCCTAAAGAGGTTTTTGGTATAGGGAAAAGGATAATTTTAGAAAATATTTCAATCTTTAGGGGTAAAATCCTAGAAAAATCTCTTGCTAAGTGAGAAATTAAAATTGATAAAGTGTGGCACCAAAATCTTGATTCTAACTCCTATTATGACTCTAGGTCTCAGAAAATATGGGATACTATCTAGAAACCCCCAAACCGTGGTTGGCATAAACTAAATTTTGATGGCATAGCCAAAGGAAACCTGGGTAGGGAAAGAATAGTAGCCATAATCATAGATTACAAGGGCAAGTTTGTTGCTGGTTACTCAGGGGTATTGGAATTCAGTCATCCATGACTGCGGAAGCTATGGCACTACTAAAGGGGGTCAAGTTAGCTATCACTTTGGGGATAAGGAGATTACACATTGAAAGGGATTCTAAGGCTATGGTTGATGTTGTTAATTAGGGAAAATTACTTGGCTAGAGTACTAGGGAAATTTTACTAGACATACTTCATTTGGTGGCTAAGTTGAATATGAAGATTACCACCCACATTTTTGGGGAGGGTAATCAAGTTGCTAATGCTATGCCTAACCTGGGATCCCATTGGAGAGATTATGAGTGTTGGAGGAATTTGGGGAGCTTACCTCTGAGAATACAAGGTTTAATCCTTAAGGAGCAGGGCATGTGCATTATTCATAATGATACGTAATTTTGAGATTGTGTTAGCCTTTTGGGGGGTCCACATACTTGTCTATTAGGTGATGTGGACATAGTTAAATGTTGAGGTGTTAAACTCATGGCATACTTTGAATAAAGGGATGGAGATTGATAATAAAGAGTTAATTATGAGGTGTGGGGAGTACAACCAGATAATGGCCAAGTTGGGTCGAACCTTACACAATATTTACTTGAGGTCTTGTCTCAGTCTTAGCATATCCTTGTAGATTTTTAAATTCAAATTTGATGTGACTAATAATTATGATGTGAAGTTCTTTCCTTGACCTATAAAATTTGCTAAAATGTTACTATTGATAGATGGATGGATTTGTGGGAATTCTAAATTTGGTCTCGTAGCTAAACTCTTTTAGTACTTATGCAATGGAAGGAAAACCTTCCAATATCATAATGGCTTGAAATCCTAGTCGTAAGTGTCTCAAAATTTCTTTTAATGGGAATGTGGTGATTTCCTTTTGGGATTTATCTCTTCAATCATGTGTCCAACACACCATTTTGATTGCCCAGAATAGTCTTGTTTGGCTTAAAACTGAAAGTTTTTGGATGACCTTTCACTTTGTTGAGAAATCTAACATTTTACTCCCACAAGATTTTTGGTTTTTTAGTGTGTAGAATGGAGATATGGGTGGTGATAGGATGAGGACGAAGCCTAATAATTATGGGGAATTTCATAAGGACCCTCTGGTATAGGACATTTGTATTGAAGTCGGTCTAGCACCCTTGATGGAAATTTTGGTTGGCCATGATCTAAAGATGTCTATGCAATTTGTGAGTTCTTAGAAAGAATGAAGGGTTTCCATGGGTGGTATTTCCTTCAAGGTGAATGAGGAGGTGATTTTCTAGGCTACGGGGTTGTCGTGTATCAAAAAGAAGTACCCTAAGAATACCAAGGATTAGGACAATGAAAGATTGAATGCCTTCTTTGAGGGTAATGAAAAACCTGTTCACTCTCATTCTGGATTTGAAAGAGAAGCTCTCCCATGGTTGTGGGAATAGGTCTGTCTCACCCTGATGAAATATGACACTTTAGAGGGTAGGTATAATTTTATTTTTTTTTATCATTTTCCTCTCTTAAACCACCTTTGTCATAAAATTTTGTTGAGTTTTCCGTTCTTTTTACTCACTAATTTGGAAAGCTCTATTGGGAAGTTCCTTGAGTATGCTGCCAATAACCTTGAGGATCCCATTCCCCTACCATTCCATCAAGGCCTCATCTTGAGGCTCTATCATTTTCACCTCACTCTCTACCCACCCAAACCCATCTCCATTGTCCACATCAACGAAATAGAACCCCCAGTTTAGACCAACATTTCCTTGATGGAGTCCAAGGGCCCCAAAAGAAAAAATTCTCTGGTAGCTGTTGAAACCCCTAAACCTAGACTGGCTACCAAGAAGAAAAATGGGATTGTGGGGATGACCCAATCCCATGTTGTGGCTAGTCTCTGTGAACTTAAGTCTGCCCTAGTCAATACTGACAACAAACCTATAGCTAAGAGGAATGTGAAGGATGAGGGGAAGGACATGGTGGAGCAACTGACCACTAACAGCGTTGGAAAGAATAAAGCAGGAAAAGACTCCAAATGGGATACTATGGTTGTTGCTACTATGGAGATTGGTGTTGAAAATAATAACATCAAAAGATCTAGTAGATTGGCTAAAAATAAAAAGAAAGTGCAGATTAGTGAAATTTCTATTGATGAGGAGTTGTCTGACAATGAAGGGGATAAAGAGGACATCGAGGAGGAGAAGGAGGATTCTTTTGAAGGGCCTAACAACTTTTTGGACCTCAACAAAATATTGAAAGAGAATTCAACTTCCTAGTCCTCGGACCCTTAGGGTTTGGAACATGCTGACATTACGAAGACTATGGAGAAAGGGGATAATCAACATGGGCTTCTAGAATGGGTGGAGAAGATTGAGAAGAAACTCAACGGTCTTTCTAGGCTCACTGTTAAGTTGATCCACTATGAGGTTGGTACCCTCTCTATTGTTCTTAAGGATGAAGTGGAAAAGAAATTTTCAAAGGATGGTCCCTATTGGGCTAGGGAGGATGTTGTCAACCTCCTGTCCCAGAAGTGGGAGAATGCTAGCTAGTTTGTTGTTGCTCTATCTGTGAGATTTTTTGGTCAGCTATTAGTCAGCTTCATTAGTTTCTATTTTGGTTTTTTGTTGTTATCCTTGGACTTGATCTTTTCTCGCCCTGGTGACTCATCGTGTAAGGGGTACAGTTCCCTGTAAATGTTGCCTATAATATAAAAACATGTAATAATCGATTTAGGTTGGAATGGACCTAAAATAGATCTCACTCAAATCCACATTACATATTTAATCACTGCCACACTTATCAAGCATTAGGTTGGCTAGGAAATAGGACTAATCATAAAATATGCTAACTAATCAACACCAACAATCAATACCATGTCTCACTTTTTTCCCAAGATGGACATTTACATCAATATTTTTAACTAAATATTCATCTTTTGAGACCTATAGTAGCTAAACCATAAGAATTTGAAGATGATGTAAACTAGTGATTTGTGGCAATTCGTGTGTAGATTCTAAGTATATTTTTTTTCAAATTTTTGAAGTAAATCATGAATCTTTCAAACTCTCCCTTAATAAATAGTTTTAAACAAAAAACAACATTTTTCAAAACGTAACGTTTGTGTCATACAACATAAGTTCAATCTCTAGGGAAAGGATATCTTTTAATAATTTTTTGTTGCATATTTTTTGTTAGAATTAATTTTTGAAGTCACTATAAGTATAATTTGGACATATGTTTGTGTCATACAACCTAACTTGTTGTGCATATATCGAAAAAATTTTTTTTTGGGTGAAACAAGGACATCAATACCTCGGGAAAGGGTATTTTTTGAAATTTAATTACAATGGTTTACTATTTTTGTACCTTTGCACAACAAAGAGCATGATGTTCAGAGAAAACCTATCTTTAGTAAAAATTAAAAATTAAATACATGATAAAAGGAAAATATATCAAAACTATACTTGTTGGAAAGCACGTTTCAAGGGTTACAATCTTGCAACATATAGATTTTATATGATGTTATTTAATCCCTCAAAAGTCAAAGAAAAAGTGGTTTTTTGCCAGAATTTTGATAGGTGTGAAAGAAACTCCATCGTGGATATGATTTAATACTAAAGGGGTTCTATCCAAGGGAGTTTGATCTAAGGGGGTATTATCTACCCCTCTTTAATCAAAACCCTTTATATGGAGGCTCTCAAGACTGAAATCATTAGTTTTTCTAAAAATAATGATTTCAAACAAAAAATAGCACATCCCAAAAGTTAGACACACTATTGTGGTAGCACCCATTACATATTTAAGCACTATCACACTTATCAAGCATTAGGTCAGCCAGGAAATAGGTGTAATCACAAAATATGCTAACTAATCAACACCAACAATCAATCTAATCACATAATAATTTTCCATATAGAATATACAATGTTCTAAAACCTATAAGTAATCTCCTAAAATTACAAAGTTTGATTCTTATCACCAGAAGAGCACAGACCAGTTTACATACACCCAATTTCATTATACATAGCCAAAAACTGTATGGAAAACTACTGTCACTTATATCATTCTATACACCTAAACCAACTAAATTTTCAAACACATATGTAAATTATAGTTAGGAATAACATAATATCATTGCATAAGTAGATATTAGCATATGAGAGAGTGCATCTACAAAAATACTATATTAGAGTAACTCCATCTTATTCATCAAATTAGTGTAGATATCAACAACCAATGTTTACATCAATGAAAACACATTAAGGGGCTCCTTCTTCATTCTTTCAACATTAGTCCCAAGACCAAAAAACAAGAATGTAATAGGAACTAAATGGGCATTCTAGAATAAGCTTAATGAGAATGGAGAATTTGTTATAAATAAGGCTAGACTTGTGTCTAAGGGCTACTCACAAGTGGAAGGAATAGATTTTGGGGAAAAAAATTATTTTGTGGCAAGAATGGAGGCCATTTGGATATTTTTGGCCCTTGCAACACATAAGAATTTCAAAGTTTATTAGATGGATATAAAGTTTACATTCTTGAATGGTGAATTGGAAGAAGAGGTATATATTGAACAATGAAAACATTTTTAGTTATCAGATGATCTTGATATGGTTTGCATATTAAAGAAGGAATTGTATGGTCTCAAACAAGCTCTAGGAGCTTGGTATGCTAGATTGGATAGGTACTTGTTGTATCAAGGATTCAATAAAGGTACTATAGATGGGTGCAGGATCATGGTATGCCAAAAGTGGCAATATTTGTAGGGTATGTGGTGACTTTTTTCACCCAAAATTAATGAAAAACAAAAGGGTTTTAGAGGAGATTCTCAGCTTCCAAAATATAAATTATGATTTAATTTGAATTTAATAAATAATTATTATTCATTTTCTATTAGAATTACGACTAAAGTCCTGATCGATAGGCTAATTGAAAAACATCTATAACTTTCAACGGTATCATATTTTTTGAATCCAAAATATGAGTCACATTCTATGCTTTACATACTATCGGATTAAAAAAGAAAAATTAAATTTCATGAATTTTTGACCAAGTTAAGGTGGTTAGACAAGTTTTTATATTTTCTAAAAGTTGTAATAAAAATTCATAATTAATTATTTACTTGGAAAAAATTACAAAAAAATATGCATCACATCCAGACATGAGTCCTCTACTTATATATAAAATCTTAAAAAATAATTATCATTTTACTATGGTTAGGTGGTAAGACACCTACTTCTTATTTTTCCCTGAAATTTAAGTACTACCGCATTGAAATTTCAAATTTTCACCAAATAGATTTTATTTATTTTTAAATAAACCTAGTATTTTAGAAACTACATTCAATTTTCTACAAATTCTATTCTTACATATTTTTGAAATAATATAGATAACTTATTCAAATATTTACGCAAGTTGCCTAACACGATTTTTCTGAATTTTTTGCCCTTATTTCGCATACCATGATCCCACATGCCCGGATAGCAATCTATATTTCAAAGTTGAAGGAGAAAATTCTTAATTGTGGTAGTGTATTTTGATGATTGATTAGTTGAGAAATGGATATATAGAATGTCACTTTTCCCCAACTAACATTCAAGGATGTCCCAAGAGTCCTAATTGGATTGAATATCAACCTCACAAGATGAGTCAATTCTCAACAAGGAAGACCTAGGAAGGGGTTCTTTAAGCTTTTAGGGGTTCACCACCAAGCAAATCCTTAGAAAAGACACTAACATTCAACTCACAAAACCTAGTAATGCAAGCCAAAGAATGAGTGCAAATGATGAAATTAAGCTACACCAATTTAGGGTATGTGTACTTGGGAAGTCTAGAAATGTATTGAGTATTTTGGAAATGTAAAAATACTATCAAAAAGTGCTATGGAGGACTAAGATACCCTTACTATTGTCTTATTCCTTCTACTTTTCTTTTTAGGAAGATGTAGAATCTTTGGATGCTGGAATAGGATCCAAAAGAATCTTTGCAAAACATGCCCATGAGGACTAGGATGCCCAAGGTGGTGTATTAGTCCCATTTTGAATTTCTAAAAACTATGAATGTGGTCCTGAGCTCCAAGGTCTTCACTTGTCTCTTCTCAGATCTGAGGTCTTGAAACTTCCAAATCTAACCTATAGGTAAGTTTCCGTGAAGATGAAAACTTTGGCAATGCAACTTTGCAACTTTGACAACTTTGCACTTTAAAGGATCTTCAAGTCTTCAAATTAAAACTGCAATCACAAATATGCAAGAGAGGGAAAAAATTGTTGATTGTTAGTGAATGAAGGTTTTCCTTGGTCAAACCACTTGTTGGTAATTAAAAAAAATGATGAAATGAATAAAATGAAGCATGAAATATCAAATATATAACTGATATCACCTTGGATGATTTCCTATGAAGAAAATATTCAATCTACCATGTAGTGGCCATGAAGAACGTAGATCTTGGATTCTTGAATATTATGTGAACAATGGTTGCAAATAGATCTTCAATGCTACATCCACAATCTTGGCTCAACAACATAAATGGATGGAATAAACCCTTGACATGATGCTTGAATCTTGATGATGGCTTCAAATGCTTGATGAATTGCTCTTGAATGCATAAAATTTCCTTAGGAATTAATACTTGAATTCTTATTATGAAAATGAGTGGAGGAACCTTCTATTTATACTTATTCATGCTTAATATCCTGAAATTACACCACAACAAGTTGACATAGGAAATCATTAATTAAAGGAGGCTAAATCTTGCCAAAAATTGAAATTAAATCTCAAAAATAAGCCAAGGAGGACTAAGATGCCTTGTTAGAATTGTAAAATTTTGAAAATTTTATGGCTGTCTATACTCATAAGTTTCTTAAGAAGCCCATACCATGAGTATAATAATCTGCTTTTCATAACATTTTTCCCATGTTTTAGTTGGTTTTTGTCATTTGGTCCAATAGAATTCATCTAACCCTGAGTATTTCAATGTATAAATCATATCGGCAAGAGATGGTGAGGGTCTCCCCAATCCATAAATAATTTTATACTAATGTATGTCTTTTGCAGTCTATTGGAAAGAGGTCAGAAATGTCATACCAATAAAATTTTATTTGATGATACACATCGAGAAGATACAGTTCACAATCACAATGATAAAAAGGGTTCTATCGGCAAGACAATGGTCATTGGGATAAGTCCTATTGAGCTTATTTGTGTCTTACCAATTGAAGCACAAAGAGATGTGTCAGTGAGAATAGAGTCATCAGAGTAATGTCCTAAAGCATTCATCCGGTCTTTCCTATAAAGAAAAGGTGGATTTTGTCAGTAGTATAATATTATCGGGGTGAGTTTGAGGAGGTCTTGCCAACCCACCATGTCGCTATGACAGAATTACATCGGTAAAGGGACTTGGTGATATTCATGGTCTCGCCAATAACGAAATTCATCGGTGAGATAGGCTTCATCGGAGAGAGATAAGAAGGTCATACCGAGTGTTCTTCCATTGGCAAGAAAATCATTATGTCATGATGATCAGAATTGACAAAAGAAATAGACCAAAGGAAATTTTTTTGGCAAGACACAAAGTAAGCGGAGGAACATCTGCCTGACTTACAAAGTCACAATGATAGGTTTGCATTGGTGGGATTCATAGCGACATACTCAAGACTGAAGGGACAAAACTGTCAGGGAGACTCAGAATGTCAGTGTAACTACATGACAACATAGCGACATATGATATGTAATAGTCAGAGAGACTCAGAATGTCGGGGATACTAGAAGATGTCTTGGTGGGTGTCTATTGAATGTTGGTAAAAGCTTAAAAGGATTGCCCAAGATTTGAATATGAAAGGATGCATCGTTTCATGCAACTGATGTATAAATATCCGCATCTGCTAGCGAAAGGGAGATTTTTTTTAGAACATATAGATAGCGAATAGGAAAAGATACAGTATCTATTAAAATTCTGAGACTATGATGCATGTTTGAAACAATGGAAATATCAATGGAAGTTATTTGATTTGGTGGAACATTTTTGGTATCAATTGTTTGTTGTGTTAATTGAAAGTATTTTTGAATTTGTCTCCAAGGTTGATGTTTTCTAATTATTTAAACTGATATATCAAGGATATATTTTAGTTTATCAGTGCACACTTGTTGTATCTATATGGTTTGATTAATTGGTTCTTTCAAGGAAAGATTAAATCCTTTTAGTCAATCATAGTAATTAAGGAATCTCATTTGGATCATTAAGAAGAGCTTGGTAATCATATTCTTGCATGTTTATACAAGTTATAAACTCAAATTTGTATGCCAAGCAATTAGAGTATCTTCCAGAAAGAAGTTACTTATTTCAGATCTTTCATTTGACTCTGTACACCCAATAAGGCACTAGTCTCTACCACCCCACTATTTAGTTTCATTTAATTTTTCTAGCCTTGATATTGCTTATACAATTTTCACAAGAATAAAACTCATTTATCCACTCCCATTTGCCATTGTGGGTAAATTACTTTAAGAAATAAACAAAAGTCAAGTTTGCTTCATTGTTATAGGTATACTCGCCTAGGTCTAGTAGGACCTAAAGAGTATAAGGTTCAAATCTTTTGGCCTTGTCTATTACCCTGAAATGTTGTGAGATCTTGGCAACCCTCGTGGTTCAAACCTGTGTTTTTGAGAGCTAACATGCCCTAGGTGGCAACTTAGTCCCAAGGATCAAATATCAGGGCACATACTCCAAAAAGGGACCTTTTTAGGTACATTCAAAATCAGGGTTCCAAGACCCATGGAGGACAAAGATGCCCTAGGTGGCTTTTTAGTCCTAGTCCACAAATTAGGGACATACACAAAATCATTAAATAATCATTTATATTTTGGTATTTTTTAGGATTTTCCATAAAAATATATAGTTTATTAGGCTTGTGGATGCTAAATAGGACCAATTAATCTATAAAGAAGCATAAATAAAGAAAGACAGGCCCAAACAAGATTGAAAATGCAAGGGTATGCATTTTACTACTCTACATTTAGCCCCCACTTTAGTGAGAGGATGAACTTACTTCAAACTCACACTAAAGTAGAAAGCCATGTAATCAAGTTGGGTTCCAATGTACAAATGTTAGTAAGATAGGATGACAATAACCAAGAGGAATGATCAAGCCCTAGGATCAAGATTATATGGAAAACCAATATAGGCACAAAGGAACACACTTGTGGATGATATATGAAGCCATAACTAGATTGCCAACATAGTCCATCAAGGATAGAAAAAGGAAAAATACAATAGATAAAGATTTTACTGGCCATTAAACGTGATGGACCGAGTCTAGGCTATTTGTCCAAGATATTTTTACAAGTGAAATGCAATATCCACTATGCAAACAAAACACATGCTCACAAGGGATAGTGAAGCTAGGTGTCCACTAGGTGAGCCTCAAGAAGTCCATATCAATGTCATAGCCCCATGACTATGATAAAGAAAAAAGGAAAAATGCATGCTCACAAGGGATACTAAAGCTAGTTGTTCACTAGGTGAGCCCCGGTGGACCATATATCAAAGCCATACCTCCATTACTTTAATAAGGTACAAAAGAAAATGCAACAAAACAAGAAAAATAGAGATGTTTGAAGGGATTTTGCTTAGTTCATGCAAGGTCTCATCTTAGGGAACATTGTGCCTAATGTATCCAAGAGAGGACAAGTCAAAGAAATATCATGATATCGAATGAAATCAATCCCAATGACACCACCAAGAAAAGGACACATTGCAAGAAGAAAGAAAATCACACAATAAAACATGAGTGTCGATGTATGCCCCCACTTTAAAGCGATTGCTAACACCATTGCTATGAGAAATTTCTTTAAAGGAGAAGAAGACATGAGAGCTTACTCGGAAAGCCCTATCCAAAGTCATATGTTTCTAATAAGCTATGTCATTTGAAGGGAAGGGGTTGCCCCCAAAATGCATAACTCAGTATGTCACATGTGAATGTTGTCCACATCCCAAGCTTGCTCTTATATATAGATGAAAGGTGATCAACTAGCCAAAAGAGGCAACAAGTGACATACAAGAACAAGGCTACCTAACCCTTTGCCCCCACTTAGTGTAGGACAAGGATGAGAAAAATAGGATGAAAATAAGTATTAGTTAGAGGAATTAGGTGCTTCAACACAAGGAAGATCACCACACTCCTTAAGATGTTGAATTTTGTTACTTAAAGCCTTACATTCATTAGTAGAATGACCATAAAATCTATGATATGCACAAAATGAATTCTTGTAGTAAAATTTATTTCGTGTTCTTCGAGGAAGAGATATGAAACAATCTCATAGGAGTCTTAACAATATATTTTCTTGGTCAAAAGTAGGAGATGTTGCTTTATTTTGTGACAAAGATATCTTTTTCCTAGTACTAGATGTCATACTTATGCAAGACTATTTAGATTGTGATATTTTGTTCTCTCCTATACAGGAGGTCAAATCTAATGAATTAGTGTTTTGTGAGATAACATTGACATTAAGAAAATATTTATTTGTTCCCCTCAAATGATAACAAACAAGACCATTGGTGTTTCTATTAAGTGAAGGCTTGTTTATTTCTATCAAAGGACAATAACCAGGACCATTAGTTGTTTCTCATGTGTTAGGTTTGATAGGGACACAAATACCTTGTTCTCTAGCACCACATCCTTTTCCACTATAGCCAAGCTATCTCATAAGCTCATAACCTTTTCCATATATCTTTTTCATTTCTTTAGGATTTGAAGGTTGTTGATAGTTAGTTTCATCAAAGTTTGTTGTGTATGTTATCCTTTCTTCTAAAGTGGTTGAGGTGGATGCTTTTGAAGGTTTTTTTTTTCCTTTCCCTTTTCAAAGTCCTTTGTTGTGATCTTGTATTCTCCCATGAATGTAGGTGTGAAATCTAAGGAACCCCAATCATCTTCTAATAGCTTCATGACTTCTTCAATGTGTTTTTCTTTGTGTTTTTGTTGCATAGGTTCCACTTGTGTAGTTGGTGTTAATGTTTTCAAGGAGTCATCTTTGTTCTTATCAAGTTGTAAGAAACTATAAGGCTCATGATCAGCACCAAGTGTGTGAACATTTTTTGTAGATGTATTTCATTTTACGATGAAGGGTGGAAGGCAACCCATTCATTACATGAATCCACGATCTGCCTAAAAGAAGGTTATATGAAAGATCATCATACATAACATGGATCAGGGTTTGTAATGTGGCCTTTCCAGTTTTAATAGGTAAAGTGATTACACCAAGTGGTTGTTTTCACATGTTATCAAAGCCATTAATAGAGAAATAAATGTATTGTATTTTTTATTTATTGACACTAAGCTTATCCAAAAGTTTTAGACTACACACATTTAAGGATGAGACATTGTCAACAAGGATTTATTTTATCTATGTTGTATTGTATTGAGCTATGATCATGAAATAATCATTTTTTTTTTCCACTTCAAAAGGGGGGATTTCACTTTGGTGGAAAACAATGTTATTATTTATTCCTTGGAAAATGGCTTCTATGTCATTTGGGTTTTCACTAGAGGGAACCACAACTTGTTGCAAGGTTGTTTGAAGCATAGTGTGATAATTAGGTTAATTTTGAATTAAGTCCCATAGGGATATCTTAGCAGGAGTATTCTTAAGTTGTTCAACAAGATCATAATCCTTCCCACTATGCAAAGTTAAATGGGGAGCACTAGGAAAAATAGGATTAGGAAATGGGAGGGATGTTGAAGGTGTTTGTCTTGGTTGCGGATTGTTCCTAGTGTTATATGTATGAGCAATGGTATTGTAACTTAGTTGCTACAAAACATTGTTCTTAGGTGGTTCGAGGAGAAGGGTTTGTTTTGAACTTGGGGTTTTTGAGAGGGTGGATGGATGATAAGATTAGGCTCAGGAGAGTAATTCAAGGGGTATCTAATGTGCATAACCTCAAAATATTTATGACTATTTTCATGATCTCTTAGTGAACAGGAGTCTAATGTTACTTCATCATCTTCATCTAAGGGATTACTATTTTCAGTATTCTCATTTTCTTCCACCATTATATCTTTCCTAGTAGGAGAGTTTTTAGGAGAATTTCAAAGAAAATGTTCTTGACATTCAAGGATTGGTTTTTTTAAGATGACTTCATCACATGCAAGGGAGTTATCAATGGTTGAATTTTCTTTTCATCAACAATGGTGTTGTCTTGTTCAAGAATGTTTTCTCTAGGGGAAGAGAGGAAATAAAGATTCCCATGATTTTCATCAATTAGATATTCTAACATAAAATTATCATCTTCACAACTAGGAGATATACTAGGAGAAGAAAAAATGTGATTTTCATGATCATTTATGGTTGTTTCTTCTTGTTCATCAATTTCGTGTTCACTAAGAGAGGTAGGAGGAGAGAGACAACTAGGACTCTCAAAAATCTCATTAATTAGTTCTTCTAACATCAAAATATCTTCTTCGCCAATAGGAGAGATAGTAGGAGAAGAAAAAATATGATCATTAGGAATGTCCTAGATTATATTCTCTTTCACTAAAATACTCTCATAGGGAGGGGATATGAAATTTTTCTTAGCGTTCCTAGAAAGGTAAGGTACTGACATTGTTTGACCAAAAATGAAAAGCACTTTTAACCATCTCATGCAATGCTTTAATAATGTAAACAATGTATATCCAAAGATGAAAAAATATTTTATCCAATGAATGAGAAACTTTAAGAATACAAACAATGTATATCCATATTATGAAAACTTTTAGAAATGTGAGAATTTTCAGATCTAGTGATGCTAGTAACTAAAATGAAAAAATACACTTGGAATAATAGTAATTCTGAAAACTATAGCATAAAATTGAAAGCAGAAAATAGAAGCATAGAAAAGCATATTTAAGCCTTGAAAATTGTAGCTTCAAACTCAACATGAACTAAGACTCCAATAATGGTGTCTTGGTCCTACTGAAGGAATTTGAAGGTTCCAGAAACTAGAATAGAAGGAAATCAACTTAGACAGGATTCTGAGGTAAAAACCTAGAGAGGGACTAAGATGCCAATAAGAGTGTTTTTGTCCTAGTGGAGGTTTTGGTTAGGAAAAATAGAAAATTATGAGTTGGTAACAATGTTCCTAGATTTCCTACCCAAGGATCTGATGTTGAAAAATAGAAATTTGTGCAAATGAAGGCTAGAAAAAGTAACTAGTGACAAGCAATTGGATGCAAAGTTGAATGTAATAACAATTTTACTAAATGCAATTAGGATGATTGATAATGCACTTTTAAGTTTTTCAATGAGATAAGATGATGCAAGAAAGAAAAAATGCAACCTATATGAACTTTAACTAATGCAAATATGAGAAACCCTAGATGCGCTTTCACTAAATATGAGAAAACCTAGATTCAATTTCTCTAATGTAAGATGTAATGCAAGAATGAATGCAACCTAGATCTATGAATGTAATGGACTCCAAATAAAAAATGAATTCTCTTCATGTCAAGTTCGCCAAAATGTTTAGTTGAAAAATGGATATATATAATATCACTTTTCTCTAACTAACATTCAAGGATGTCCTAGGAGTCCTAATTGGATTAATTATCAACCTCACAAGGTGAGTCAATTCTCAACAAGGAAGACCTAGGAAGGGGTTCTTTAAGCTTCTAGAGGTTCACCACCAAGCAAATGCTTGGAAAAGACACTTTAAAATTCAACGCACAAAACCTAGTAATGCAAGCCAAATAATGAATGAAAATAATGAAATTAAGCTACACAAAGTTAGGGTATGTCTACCTGGGAAGTCTTGAAATGTAATGAGGATTCTAAAAATGTAAAAATATTGTCAAAAAGTGTTATGAAGGACTAAGACGCCCTTACTCTTGTCTTAGTCCTATTGCTATTTTCCGAGGCATATGTAGAATCTTCATATGCCAAAACAGGATCCAAAAGAATCTCTTCAAAATATGCTCGAGAGGACTAAGATGCCCAAGGAAACATATTAGTCATGTTTTTAATTTCTGAAAAATATGAATGTGGTCCTAAGCTCCAAGGTATGTAGTTGCCTCTTCTCAGATCCGAGGTCCTGAAACTTCCAGATCTAACCTGTAGGTAAGTTTCCGTGAAGATGACAACTTTGGCAATGCAACTTTGCAACTTTGACAACTTTTAACTTTAAAGGATCTCCAAGTCTTCAACCTAAAACTAAAATCACAAATATGCAAGAGAGGGAAAAACTTGTTGATTGTTAGTGAATGGGGGTTTTCCGTTGTCAAACCCCTTGTTGGTAATTAAACCAAATGATGAAATGAAGCATGAAATATGAAATATATAAATGATATCACCTTGGATGATGTCTTGTGAAGCAAATCTGCAATCTACCATGTAGTGGCCATGAAGAATGTAGATCTTGGTTCCTTGAATATGATGTGAACGATGGTTGCAAATAGATCTTCAATGCTACATCCACAATCTTGGCTCAACAACATGAATGGATGCACTAAACCCTTGACATGATGCTTGAATCTTGATGATGGATTCAAATGCTTGATAAATTTCTCTTTAATGCATAAACTTGACTTAGGAATGGATACTTGAATGCTTGTTATGAAAATGAGTGGAGAAACCTTTTATTTATACTTATTCATTCTTAATATCTTGAAATTACACCACAATAAGCTGACATAGGAAATCATTAATTAGAGGAGGTTAAATCCTGCCAAAATTTGAAATTACATCTTGAAAATAAGCCAAGGAGGACTAAGATACCTTAGGTGGCATCTTAGTCCCAAGGCCCAAATCTCGGGGCACAAAATCCAAAAAAGGGACCTTTTCAGGTACATTCAAAATTAAGGTTCCAAGACCCATGGAGGACAGACTCCTTAGGTGGCATTTTAGTCCTATTCCACAAATTGGGGACACATAGACAAAATCATTAAATGATCATTTATCTTTTGGTGTTTTTTAGGATTTTCCATAAAAATATATAGTTTATTAGGCTTGTGGATGCAAAATTGGAACAATTAATCCATAAAGAAGCATAAATAAAGCAAGGTGGGCCCAAACAAGTGTGAAAATGAAAGGTATGCATTTTACTAGACTACAATGATATAATCTTTGGAGGAAATTAAAGTATGTGCAAGATATTTGTAGAAGAGATGCATAAAGTATTTGAGATGTGTATTTTTGGGAAGATGAATTTATTCCTTGGGAGCTACAAATCAGTCAAATAGAAGAAGATGTATTCATTTCACATTCAAAGTATGCCAAGGAAATGTGAAATAAGTTTGGAATGGAAGGATCCAAATAGGTATGTACTCCTATGGTTACTAGTTACAAGTTGATAAAGAATGATAAATTCCCTAGGACTGATTAGGCCAAGTACAAATAAATGATTGGTGGACTAATATATCTAATTGCTACTAGATTGAATATCATGCATGCAGTTTGTCTTGTGGCCAGATTTCAAGAAGATCTCCTGGAGAATCACATGTGGTAGTAGTAAAGAGGATATTGAGATATTTGTAGGGTACTCTGGACTATGGTCTATGGTATTTAAAGGATACTGATTTCTCTTTCAGTTCCTATACTAATATAGATTGAGTAGGTTGTGTGGATGAGAGAAGAAGTACAATTGGAGGTGCTTTCTTCCTTGGAAGTAGGTTAGTTTCATGGTTGAGTAAGAAGTAGGATTTAATGTCACTATCTACTGTAGAGGTAGAGTACATTGTAGCAATGTATTTCTATCCTATGTGACAATACAAGTGCAATCAATATATCAAAGAATTTGGTGATGTATTCAAGAACAAAAAATACCTCAATTTGGCATCACTTTCTAAGAGAAAAGGTTGCAAAAAAGAAGGCGAAGTTGGAATATGTGCCTACAAAGGATCAAGTTATAGATATTTTCATGAAGGATCTTCCTATAGATAATTTTGAGTATCTCTAATAGAACTTAGGGGTTATTACCCCTCCTTTAAACTAGATGCATAAGAGTGTGCATTAGTCTGGTGGAGCAATTCAAGATTTATTCTTTTGTTTTAGACTGATGAAGTCTAATTCTTAGAGGGAGTAGGTAGTAATGGTTACTAGTTGGTGTAGTGTATGGAGAATTATTTTCTGAAAATTAAAGGAACAAAGGGGGGGAGAGAGTAGATGTTGTAGGAGAAGTACTATATGAAGAGAGTGTAGAAAACTAAGTGCAATAAAGAGAGTGTGTAGTTGCTTGCAAGTGATGTGTGAGAGATGCAAGTGTTGGCCTTTGAATATTGTCAAAGAGGGAAAGCAAGAGAGTTGGATGATTCTATGGATCTTTTCCATTCAGGTCAAAGGGGGAGAAATTTAGAGTGATTGAAAAACCATAGTTCATAAAAGTATTGCAGGAGAGTGTTTCTAGGAGCAAGAGAATGTGAGTATTAAGATTAAAGAGTTTCCCTAGTTAGGGAGAGTATTGTAGAGTTGTTGGTATTCTCTTGTTGTTGATGATTTTTTAGAAATGATGTTGCCATTAATGATAAAGGAGGAGATTGTTGGATAATTGATTTGTTTGTGAGTTGTTTGGGTGTTGTCATTGATGTCAACCCCTTGTATGAAGAGACTATTGGAATACTGATCATGTTGATGATGCCAAGCCTAGAATTGTTGGTATTGGTGTCAACACATTGTATTGGTGTTATCATCATTTTCTTACTTCAGTATAGTTGTAGAGGTTTTTGGTCTAACTTGTGTTGTGGGAGATTGTTGATGTTGGAAAGCACTAAACTATGTTTTGGTGTTGTTATCAATGTTGTCATTAATGTATGTGATAAGTAATGTTGTCGATGAATTTGGTTCACCTAGTTACCGGCAGTGATTTTTTTAGTGGCTAATATTTGCCAATTGGCTAATAGTTGAAATTTAAGAATCCAAAATTGGCTAATAGTTTGAGCTACAACATGACTTGAATCGCCACATTTTTACAGAATTTTATTATAATCTTATTTAAATCGCCAAATAATTTATTTTATTAAAAAATTAACTCAAAAATTTTCCACAATATTCAATACATGATTAGATCAAATTCACCTAAATTTTATAAATTATAGTAGAAATCTATATTAATTCACCAATAGTATATCATAATTATTGGTTTCTTTAGGACCATATTTTTAATCTTTAGTTTTCACAATTGATTTATAATATAATCTAATGGCCCTTGTATTCCATGAGGTAAAATGTACCCATGATCTATAATGCTCATGGGGCCCACAATTTTGGGTCACATGAGCATTATAGATTGTGGGTAAATTTTACCTTCGAGAGTCCAACAGGGGTCGTTAGATCAATGATATAAAAGCAATTTTGAGCCCCATGAGAATTACAGATCATAGGTGCATTTTACCTTGCAAAATACAATGAGGGTCATTCTATAATATTTTAAAACAATGGTGGAAAGTAAATATTATAGTCTACCCCTTTATCCCATCAATAATTTCCACCCTCAGGCCCCTACTTTTCCATGAAAAATATTTTTAGATTGGTTAGATTAATCATCATAATTAATGTATTTTCCTATTATCTTTAAAGATTCACCAAAATTTTCTACAAATTTTAGTGAAGTAAAATAAATCGCCAATAAAATTAATATTTTTCATGAAAAAAGGAAAGATTCACCAATAAAACTTAATATTTTTTCCTAAAAAAATGAAAGATTTGCTAGGATTTTATATCATTTTTTTAGGTGGTTTCTTATTGTTATCACTAGTTTCCAAGTGCTTTTGAGAAAATTTGAATAAGAGAGAGTCTAGTGTGGTAGAGTGGTGTTCAATTTTCTACTCCACATTTCTTGATGATTGAAGATATGCCTATGCAATTTGGATGTAATGATCAAAGGTGTTTAGAGGTGTTATATCCATATTTTTCAAGTTCTGGATCATTTTGCAATGGAAGATGTGTTTGACAGTATGTTTATATGGTAAAACAAAGTGTCTGAGAGAAATCAAATTGCTCTGCATTTCTCCACAATAAAGGTTCTTTTCTTGCATATTTGGGATCATTCTTATATGACTATGTATCTACCTTCTCTTGAATTTTTAGTTGTTGTGTTGCTCCACAAGGTTGTTTGGTGTGTTGGATGTTTATGCTAGTGTGTCTAGTTATACAAAATGAAGTTGTTCTTAAGTTTCAAGGGGTTGTAGTAGTAGTCATAAATATTTTGATGATGTGGGATATTTTGAGATGTTGTGGAATGTTGTTGTGTGGTTCACAAGATTTTTTTAGACCTAGACATGTGTGTTTAGAGTCACTTGTTAGTGTTAGTCCAGGTTTGGATGGCTTGGCATGTGCAAGCTCTGATTGTGGTGGATGATTATTGTTTGTGGAAGTGTTGAGAAGTGTATCAGTGTAGATTTAGGTCCTGTTAAGTTGTGGCATGGTTTGGCTTCACTTGTTTATACTTTGGAAGTGTTTGGTGCTAAGCTATTTGATGTTCTTACCCTCCAAATTTTAAAACATGCAATTTTCCTTCCTTAAATTAAACGGTCTTCCTTTATGCCTTTAATTCATTTATGGTTGCGGTCCTTGCAAGTTTTATAACCTTTGTCACACAACCCTATGGTTTCATAACTTAGTTGCTAGGTTCAAAAGTTATAGAAGTACCCGACTACCCAATCCTCCTTTCACCCATCCTCACCTAAGTGATGGATGTGTCAGAAGTTCTTGAAATCTTAGAACCCGCAATGCGTAGTTCTGTGGTTTAGATTTTTCATGATCCTGCAACTTTTTAGGAAATATTCTTGGTTTTTGAATGTTGCCAACCCATTTAATTATTTGTACAGTGTATCATCAGCTATCTTTTCAGGAGTTATGAAATGTAGATTTAATATCAAGACATTCTCCTCAACCAATGGTGCATTAATGAGACCTCTTAAATGGAAAGTGCAATGGAAGCTTGCTAAGGTGGTGGCATGGTATTGATAGATTAAAGGTCATCATTACCTACCAACATAATTAACTAACCCATTTACATAATAAGGTGATGGTACTGTAGAATCCAATTTCCTTATCAACCAAGTAATTCAAAATGGGGCTCCCTAAAACCAATAAAATGTGGGATGATGAGCCTATGCCCGTTGTGCAACTAGACTTGAATTGGCTCAAGGAAGAGAAAATCGATATCATTTCCCAATTGTGCACACTTTTCTAGAAGGAAAAGAATAGTTATGCCTAATATCACAGGGTCATTTTCATCCTTGAAGAAGAAGAACATGCTGAATTATGTAATCTTTTAATGGAGATATGACTGGATATTTAGAACACTCAACCATCTGTGGCAGTTTAATTTTCTCATTTTGCATGGCATCTTTGTATAATAATCCAATTTTGGTATACTATGGTTGTTTATGTTTAATGTTACTTTCTTGAAAATGGTTACTTTAAAGATCATTATGAACAATTACAATACATTTTGGCTTGGGAAACTCTATAAAAGGGAAATATTTTAAGAAATGAGAGGACTTTTTGGAGAAGGGAAAAATGGGAAGTAATGAGGTTGTCTTTATAGAGTTTTATTGTATAGAACATGGAGTCTGTGAACTCATTTTTGGAAAAGAGAAATAAAGAAGATATTATCAAATCTTTGAATCCCTTCATATTTTATTTAAATAAGCAATGGACTATGTTTCCTTGTGAATCTTTTCTCTAATGTGATTCTGTTATAATGAACTGTATGTGCATTTATTTCTAAACTTTTCATTTGGATTAAATTGCTCCTAAAAGAGTCTGTTCTTCTTCTTTTTCCTTGGATATAATTCATTGGTGTAGGGAAGATGAACTTTGCATCATTTACCTACATCTATGTAATCATGGGTTTAGTCTTTCATATCTATTTCATGGTTATAGATAGCTATTAGTTACCTTTCTTGATTTTTGGTAAAAAGCATATCCACATTTTAATTCATTACAAATCACATGAAGGTAGCTAAACCTTCTAAAATAAGCAGAGTCAATGTGTTAATCTTTACGCCTGAATCAATAGTTAGTTTATATGTGTCTTTCATTTTGAGCATTTGTGAGTCATTTTTAGGATTATTTTTGAAAGGCATAAATATGAACTAACAGAGGTACATACATTTCCTTAAGGCTGACCTAATTGGGATTTTCTTAGGTTGAGGATGGTATAAATACAAGGTGAGTTGTTGTGTGAATTAAGTACAAAATGGATGTGATGTGAAAGATGAAAAATTGATCAAGTGTGGTGATCTAAATGCAAAATTTAATGCCTATGATTCCCAGATGTAGTGAATAGAAGGTGTCTACATTTTAGTTTGTTGAATGAGTTTTGTGTGCTTCATTGGAACTATATCTTTAGCATAAGTGAGATGCATTGTTAGTAGTTCAAATTGGCAATGAGCGAACCCTTCTTATATCTTCTTTCTTTTTTATAGTGAGGGATTTGACAATGATCCCTTATTTCTTTTGGGTAATAAGCCCTTCGACAGTGAGCCTATTGTATTCGGTGTTTCTATTGTTAAACATTTAGAATACTGAGAGGGGAGGGGTGAATCAGTATTCCTTTAAAAATGATTAAAACTTTTGAATATCTGACCACATAACATAATTAAAAGTACAAAACAAAATCAATGCAATACATCAACACATAAAACCAAGATTTTTATGCAAAAACCCAAGAAGGGAAAAATGATGGAGAGGGTTAAATCTTAAGTATTAAGTAACCAGATACAAAATAAAAAGGTGGCTCTCTGCCAAGGTGGCTTAGTACCCAAAATAAAAAAGAGCTATTATAGCTGCGAGATTGCTTACAACTAGAGAGAATATTACAAAATTGAACTATTATAATTGCATCTACACATGCATGAATATAGTTCTCTGTAAGGCACAAAATTTTTGTACAATCACAACACTATCACATACATCAATAGTTCACTATAATACATCACATATATTCATTCATTCTCATTTTTGTGATTATACCACTTCACATATATACTGGGTCTCCATATCCACTTAGTCAGCTTGCACTAGAGATATAAATGAATGACCGTGTTACATAATATGTCGATGTAGATGCAAAAGGATATTCCATGCTACATCAAATAGGGTTGGACCAAAAAAAATGTGTAGACCAAAAACCTTATGCTAGTAACATCACTACTAAAACAAAGAATAAGACAGAGGTAAGAATATTGGACCAATCAATGACATCAATCAAAAATATCAACAATGGGCATGTGCAGGATCATGATGGGCGAAAAAGTGGCGATATGATGGGTATGTGTAGGGTATGTGGCTAACGAATTTTTTTTACCCAAAATTGATGAAACGAAAAGGGTTTTTAAAGGAGTTTCTTAGCTTTCCACAAATATAAATTATTCTTTAATTTGAATTTAATAAATAATTATTATTCATTTTCTATTTGAATTATTACTAAAGTCTTGATTGATAGGCTAATTGAAAAAATCTATAGCTTTCAAACATTATCACATTTTTGAATCTAAAACATCGTCACATTCTATTATTAAGCATACTAGAGGATTAAAAAGTGAATTTCATGAATTTTGACCAAGTTAAGGTGGTCCAACATCACAGTTTTATATTTTATAAAAATTATAATAAAAAATTCATAATTAATTATTTACTTGGGAAAAGATTACAAAAAATGCATCACATTGAGAAATGAGTCCCTTACTTATATCTAAAATCTTATAATTTAATAATATTATCATTTTATTGTGGTTAGGGTGATATACATCTTCTTATTTTTTCCTTGAAATTTAAGTACTACTACATTGAAATTTCAAACTTTTACCAAATAGATTTTTTAAATAAACCTAGTAGTTTAGAAACTACATTCAATTTGCTATAGATTCTATTCTTAAATATTTTTGAAATAATATAGATAACTTATTCAAATTTTTATGTCAAGTTTCCTAACTCTGATTTTTCAAATTTTCACCACTTAAGGGCTTGTTTTTCCATGATGATCCTGCACATACCCCAATCTCCCCCTTTTTCAAATTGATGGAAAACAAAAATTCAATTCTCGAAAGCCAAGACTTCAAAACTCCAAAACTCCCCCTAAGATGACTATCTCCGTGTTTCAAAATATTTTCTTTTTATCTATGTTTCTCCCCCTTTTGACATCAATGAACAAGGGGTTCTGGGTGAAAGCTATTTAGGCTGTGCTAGATGTACCACTGGAGAAGGACTACTTAATTTTCTGAAGATGGGTGATCCACTTACCCTTATTATCATTCCATTGCAGAATAGCTTCAATTAACATATGTGCATGAACTTGGATAGATTCCAGAAGAGATTCTCCATTTGTAATGGAGCAAGGTTCAAAAAGAGTAGCCTATTGTGCCTTCAAGAGGGCACAATGCATTAATGAAATACTGTCTACACACATCTCCCAGAGATTGCCTAAGGGAAAAATGATGTCTCATTGCTATTGTAGTTCAAAGTACCTCTTGTGTAGTTCCTCAATTGAGGATCTTCTGGAACCAGATAAATCTATAGAAAGCTTGAAAGACTGGTATGCCTACTAGATTGTTGAACCAAGAGGGGAAGAGTGAATCAATATTCCTTTAAAAGGATTAAATTTTTTGAATAGCTGACAACATAACATAATTAAAAGTACCAAAAAGAATCAATGCAACACATCAACATGTAACACCAAGATTTTTATGTGGAAACCTAAGAAGGGAAAAACCATAGAAAGGGTTAACTCTCAAGTATTAAGTAACCAGATACAAAATACAAAGGTGGCTCACTACCGGGTTGGATCACTGCTGATGGGCTCACTGCCCAAAATACAAAACAACTATTACAACTAAGAGATGGCTTATAGCTGAAGAGAATATTACAAAATTGAACTATTATAATTGCATCTCCATATGCATGAATACAATTTTGTATGAGGCACAAAACTTCTATATAATCACAACACTATTGCATACATCAATAGTTCACTGCAATACATCACATATATTCATTCGTTCTCATTTTTGTGATTATACCACTTCACATATATACCGGATCTCCATATCCACTTAGTCGGCTTGCACTAGAGATATAAACGGATGAATCCTGTGTTACACAATATGTCAATGTAGATGCAAAAAGATATCCCATGCTACAACGAATAGAGCCAGACCAAAAAAACTACGTAGACTAAATAACTTATGCCGGTAACATCACAACCAAAACAAAGAACAACCTAGAGGTAAGAATACCAGACCAATCAATGACATCAATGAAAAATATCAACAATCTCCCCCTTTGTCATTAATGGAAAAAAAAAATTCAATTCTAGAAAGCTAAGACTTCAAAATTCCAAAACTCCCCCTAAGATGACTATCTCTATGTTTCAAAAAAAATAAAAATTCTCTGTGTTTCTCCCCCTTTTGACATCAATGAACAAGGGGTGCCATGCAGAAACTATTTAGGATGTACTAGATGCCCCACCAGAGAAGGATTGCTTGATTTTTTGAAGATGGGTGATCCACTTACCCTTATTATAATTTGACTACAAGATTGCTTTAGTTAACATCTGTGCATGAACCTGGATAGATGCTAGAAGAGATTCTCCAAATCTAATGGAGCAAGGTTCAAAAAGAGTAGCCTGTTCTACCTTCAGGAGGGCACAATTCATCAATGAAATACTATCTACAGACATCTCCCAGAGATTTCTTAAGGGAAAAATGATGTTGTCTCACTGTTGTTGTAGTTTGAAGTACCTCTTGTGCAGTTCCTTAATTGAGGATCTTCTAGAAATAGATAAATCTTCATAAAGCTTGAAATACTGGTATGCCTACTGGATTGTTGAACTAAGAGGGGAGGGGTGAATCATTATTCCTTTGAAAGGATTAAATTTTTTGAATAGTTGACCACATAACATAATTAAAAGTACTAAATAGAATCAATGCAACACATCAACACATAACACCAAGATTTTTACATGGAAACCCAAGAAGGGGAAAACCACAGAGAGGGTTAACATTCAAGTATTAAGTAACTGGATACAAAATACAAAGGTGGGTCACTACCAAGGTGGCTCACTATCAGGTTGGCTCACTATTAGTGGGCTCACTACCTAAAAGAAAAAATAGCTATTACAGCTAAGAGATGGCTTACAACCAAAGAGAATATTACAAAATTGAACTATTATAATTGCATATATATATGCATGAATACAGTTCTCGCTGAGGTGCAAAACTTTTGTACAATCACAACACTATTGCATAAATCAATAGTTCATTGTAATACATCACATATATTCATTCATTCTCATTTTTGTGATTATACTTCACATATATATTGGGTCTCCATATCCACTTAGTCGGCTTGCACTAGAGATATACAAAATTGACTGCATTACACAATATGCCAATGTAGATGCAAAAAGGTATCCCACGCCACATTGAATAGGGCCAAACCAAAAAAATTGCATAGACAAAAAACCTTATGCTAGTAACATCACTACTGGAATAGAGAACAAGCTAGAGATAAGAATACTAGACGAATCAATGAAATCAATGGAAAATATCAACAATCTCCCCCTTTGTCATTCATGGAAAACAAAAATTCAATTTTGGAAAGGAAAGACTTCAAAACTCCAAAACTCCCCCTACGATGACTATCTTTGTGTTTCAAAAACTTTTATTTTTCTCTTTGTTTCTCCCCCTTTGGACATCAATGAACAAGGGGTGTCAGGTCAAAACTATTTAGGATGTGCCATATGTTCCATTGAAGAAGGACTCCTTCATTTTTCTAAAGATTGGTGATCCACTTACCCTTATTATCATTCCACTATAGAATTGCTTCAGTTAACATCTGTGCATGAACCTAGATAGATTCCAGAAGAGATTCTCCATCTATAATGGAGCAAGGTTCAAAAAGAGTAGCCTATTATGCCTTCAAGAGAGCACAATTTATCAATGAAATATTGTCTACACGCATCTCCCGAAGATTTCCTAAGGGAAAAATGATGTTGTCTCACTGATGTTGCAATTCAAAGTACCTCTTGTGTAGTTCCTCAATTGAGGATCTTCCAGAACTGGGTAAATCTTTAGAAATCTTGAAAGATTGGTATGCTTGCTAGATTGTTGAACTGAGAGGGGAGGGGTGAATTAGTGTTTCTTTAAAAGGATTAAAACTTTTGAATATCTGACCACATAACATAATTAAAAGTACCTAATGGAATCAATACAACACATCAACACATAACACCAATATTTTTATGTGGAAACCCAAGAAGGGAAAAACCATGGAGAGGGTTAAATCTCAAGCATTAAGTAACTGGATACAAAATACAAAGGTGGCTCATTGCCGAGGTGGGTCACTATTGAGGTGGCTCACTATCGGTGGGCTTACTGGCCAAAATAACAAATAGCTATTACAACTAAGAGATGGCTTACAGCTCGAGAGAATATTACAAAATTGAATTGTTATAATTGCATCTGCATATGCATGAATACAGTTCTTACTAAGGTGCAAATCTTCTATATAATCACAATACTATCGCATACATCAACAGTTTGTTGTAATACATCACATATATTCATTCATTCTCATTTTTGTGATTATACCACTTCACATATATACTGAGTCTCTATATCCACTTAGTTAGCTTGCACTAGAGATGTAAATAGATGACCGCATTACATAATATGTCAGTGTAGATGCAAAAATATATCCCATGCTACATCGAATAGGGTCAGAGCAAAAAAACTACATAGACCAAAAACCTTATGTCGGTAACATTGTTGCCAGAACAGAAAACAAGCTAGAGCTTACAAGAATACCAGACCAATCAATGACATCACTAACAAATATCAACATCTATTACTTTATATTGTGAGCTAATCCTCATCATGGTTTTTCCCTTCTTGGTTTTTCCACATAAATCTTGTGTTCTTATGTGTTTATATTATTGTTTTTTATGCTTACATTCTACTAATGCATGATAAGGGTTTAATGGTTGTTAAGGGTTTTTAAGGGTTAATACAAATCTGAATGTTAATGAGGTTTTTTTGATGTTTCAATGCACAATTGATTCACTCCCCCTCTTAGTTGTCTTATTCATACTAACAATTTTCATGTGTGCAGATTAGAACTAGAGGTTTGAACAAAAGATAACCTATGAAAATACAGTGTAGACCTTAATCTAAATCTTAGAACTTTCATATCTGAAAAAGTACGAGTCTAGTCTACGGTGCATTACACCCTAGACTAGCCAATTCAAGCTCAATTTTTCATCATAGGTTCCTCTCTATGTCTCAGTTTCAGATCTGAAGCTGATTTTTGGTTTTTCATTTTCATCTATGTGATAAATTATATTTTCAAATATAGGGTTGCATGTCAAATAGGCTTTTTCCAAAACAAAAATAAATAAATTATTATCTACACAACTAAGAAACAAACATAAACACTAGGGGATTGGCTGTCCATTGTGGCAACAAGCTAATCATCAAACCCTAGTCAATTTATGTTCATTGTTGAGTCAAGTGAAATGGAGATAATCCTAGTTAATTGGATCTAGGATCACATTTCCTACTCAACACCTAGACAAGTTATACAACATACTTATGAAATAATCATCGAAGCACACATGTACATAACTAATATAATAAACCAATATAATCTTGAATCAAAATGTACAAGCATAGGTATGTACAAATAAATTCCATAAATATAAAACCAAAAATTGAAAATGTGAGAGGAACTACAATTATTATGATAATTATAACCACATTTAGGAGCTTATGCATAATTATTGTAGTGCCATAATTAGAAAGAGTTAATTTAATTTAAGATGGTGTAGAACATTATATTAGGGTTACCTTCTAAAAAATATAATTTATGTCTATTTGGCTACTTTAGTAATATTATATGGTATGATGTAATTTCATGACTAAAAATAACTTATAGATCATAGTTTAAATACATACCTTTATGATAAAATTTATCTATGAATACAATAAGTATAATATAAATGTGTGGAGATATTAATAAAAGGTTTGTGAAATATTGATTTGTTTTAAATTTTTTATACAAATTTGTTATTTTGGATGTGTATAGTGACTTAGGAGGGACTAATATGAGTAAATAATATTGAGTTAATAAAATTTAAATGTGTTCATGGTATTAATTATTATGATGAGATACAATTAAAATTTGCATGATTAATCTTAACTTGTATAGTTGAATGTAGTGAAATTAATCATGTTGCTTAATAAATCTTTTCTCATGCTATTTGATGTACAAATTGATTGTGTATGGACAATAAAAATTTGAGCAATTAGAGAACAATCTTGATATCAATAAAGGACTATAGTTATCCTTCCCACTTTAACTTGTGAAGTAATAGAAACTTGATTATATTTTATATAAATGTAATTCATCTTAGTTCATGAGAGGGATTGGGTATGTGCAGGATCATCATGGAAAAAATGCCCTTAAGTGGCAAAAAATTCAGAAAAATCAAGAGTTAGGCAACTTGATGTAAAATTTGAATAAGTTATCTATATTATTTCAAAAATATGTAAGAATAGAATCTATAGCAAATTGAATGTATTTTATAAACTACTAGGTTTGTTTAAAAATAAAAATCTATTTGGTGAAATTTTGAAATTTCAATGCAAGTGGTACTTAAATTTCAAGGAAAAAATTAGAAGTAGGTGTCTATCTAACCACCCTAACCACAATAAAATGATAATATTTTTTTATAATATTTTAGATATAAGTAGAGGACTCATGCCCTAATGTGATGCATATTTTTGTAATTTTTTCCAAGTAAATAATTAATTATAGAATACAACTTTTTAAAATATAAAAACTTTATAATGCGACCACCTTAACTTGGTCAAAACTTAGTGAGATTCAATTTTCTGTTTTTGAATCCTATACTATAATGAAGCATAGAATGGCATGTTTTGGATTCCAAAAATGTGATATCATTTGAAAGCTATATAGATGTTTTTCAATCACCTATCAATCAAGACTTTAGTTGTAATTTGAATAGAAAATGAATAATAATTACTTATTAAATTCAAAGTAAAGCATAATTTATATTGGTGGAAATCTAAGAATCTCCTTTAAAAACCCTTTTTGTTTCATCAATTTTGGGTAAAAAATAGTCATCAGCCACATGCCCATCATATTGCAGTTTTTGGCCCATCATGATCCTAACACATACCCAACTATGACCCTTTAGGATGATCCATGTTACCATTTAGTCATTTTGTGTCTTATTTGTGACTTTAATTTGGTGAAGAAGAAAGGTGATATATCCTTACCCTATTAGATGAGCATGTGTGACATGTTTAGAAATTAATGCATAATACCCAAAATGTTAAATCCATTTCCTACATAACCCCATGGGAAAAAAATATGCATGCAAGCTTATAGAATAACCATAATTCATAGATCAAATAGAAAAGAAAAAGGATAACACAATATATATACCCTAATAAAACCCTCAAGAGGGAAAATGTCGACCTCCAAAAGAATCCACACTTTATGTATTATTCAGTAATAAAAACATTATAATAAACTTATAGATTTTCTATGAACACTTATAAAACATCAAGATCCTTGAATTTACTCTCCATGTTTCCAATCATGTAACCACATCCCATTCCATGCTTCAAATATGCACTTACAAGAGAAATTCAATACTATGATAGCCCACTCACCCATACAACCTTAATGACTAAGAATGTGATTTCTTCTATAGAATCAAGATCAAACAAATACAACCAAGTGGTAAGATAAAACCATATGTCTATAATCCATGAGTACTAAAAATCATTGAACCCTCACTTAATTTTTTATTTTTCAATATTAAATATTTTTCCCCAAATAACAATTAACTATTTTATGTCTCCCACACATAAAATAACTAACCCAATGTTACATACAACTTTAAAAGTGGACTCTTGATAAATATTTAATGTGGCTAGACACATATCCTAGATGTACCACAACTAAATATTTATTTATTTTACAAAATTAAAATATTCCATGTTATGCAAGGTGTACAAAACTTATTTCTAGCATTCTCCGAAATGTTGTATATATTGCATAAGGTTTAATCAAGCAAATGCAACATCATATACATACATGAAACCACACAAATATCCAACATTTTCTTGTGCTCCATCAAGATACATGCAATAAAATCAAGGTGACCATAATATCAACCAATAACTCTTATTATTCTCCAACAAGCCACCTATGGAAGAAAATAAACAAACCAAGGTGAAGATGCACCAATCCAAAGAACATAAGAATCAAATACAAGTGATAACAAAGGCTCCAAGATTTTGTCAAAGGTAAGAACCACATGACTAGAAATAACACCCACAATATATACTAAACATCCAACCATCCATACCTCCTAGGTATTAACAACATTAAAATCATGCCAACTATATATCCAACCCATAAACTAAAAGCATAGTATCCTTGGCACTTTGGTCGTGTAATGGAAACATGGTGATGGATTCCAAAAGTTTCTTCAAACTACTTAAATTTTAAAATTTTAAAATTAGTTTTAAAGCATACTCAAGATAGGTAGTAGTCCCCTAGCCTACTAAGGGCTAGGGTTAGGGGGTATACTCAAATAAGAGCTATACAAAACCTAAGAGCTCACACCTCCCAAAACCATGATTTAATCTCTAATACCACTTGTTAGGAAATTAATGCATACTACACAAAATGTTTAATCTATTTCCTACATAACCCCATGAGAGGGAATCATGCATGCAAGTTATATGATAACCATAATGCATAGATCAAATAGACAAAAAATAAGATAATACAAGATATTCCTTGGTAAAACCCTCATGAGGGAAAAAATCATCCTCACAAATTATAAACACTCTATGTTTTATTTAGTAATAATACATTACAATATACTTAAATAGAGTTTCCATGAACACTTATGAAACATCAATCTCCTCCAATGAACTCTCCACATGTCCAAGCAAGTAATCACACATCCCATTATATACTTCACATATTCAATCACAAGATAAAATTAATACTATGAAAACCCACTCACCTTAACAACCTTGACCACTAAACATTTGCTTGCTTTCATAGACTCAAGCTCACACAAATATAACCAAGTGGTAAGATAAGACCATGTTCCACACAACTATGAGTATAAAACACCATTGACCCCTCATTTAATTTATGATTTCATATTATTAAATATTTTTCCTCAAATAATTTAATTAAAATTATGTCTCCCATACATAAATAACTAACCAAATTTTACATACAACTTTACAAATGAATCCAAATAAATATTATTTGTTTTACATAATTAAAATATTTGATGTTATGCAGGGCATACATCACCCATTCCTAACATGATATAGCACTCTAATTTCTTAAAATTACATGCACATACACCATATTCTAATGATCATCTCACAACCTATGTGGCATGGGAAATTTTCTCTTAGCCTCTCTAACCTTGATGGAGGTTTCTACTTGACCTTTAGGACCCAACCTTTTATTCTATGTGTATACCCTTGCTCAAAATATTTAATTATTCTTTAAATACTATGGTTGAACAATAATTATAAAGGTCACTTAGGAAAACCTAGGGTTACCCAAGTGTCTCAAATTTTAACTAGGTAACCTACCTTAGAAAAATGGGTGACCTACCATAGAAAAATAATGCCCCACTCAAAATAGTGTTTACCCGAGAATTCTATATTAATGCATTTGAAATCTCCCAATTGTTGGAATATTTTAGGTTAGCTTAGTGTGGTGGCCTTGTTAAATTGTCTCCTCCCTTCTCCTTTTAATTCATTGAGGATTGCAATGGACTTATTTTGGGAAGTCCCTAGTTTTTTGGAAGGAAAATATTCTTTTATAAAGATGGATTACTAGTTTTGATTCCTCCGAGTGTGACATGGTTTCTATTTGGATTAGACTCACAAATATCCCTTTGGAATTATGGGATGATTGTATTGTTCAAGGAATTGCTAATGCTATT
>VDFB02269618.1:0-39580 GCA_007258455.2 Sequoia sempervirens | reverse complement strand
AGTTTAAGTGTTGAGGTTTGAGGTTTTAAGGTTGAGGGTCGAGGGTTGAGGGTATAGGGTTAAGGGATTAGGGTTGAGGGTCCATTGTATAGGGTTGAGGGTTGAGAATTAAACAATAAACCCTACACACTCAAACCTCATCCCTATACCCTATACCCTAAACCATAAACATTATCCCTAAGCCATTAACCCTACAATTAAATGCTAAACCCTACATTAAACCTTGAACCATAAACCCTCAACCCTAAACCCAATACCCTCAACCCTATACCCAATATCCTAAACCCTAATCCCTATGCACTTAACCCTACACCCCCAACCTTGAACATTATACCTCAACCCTCAACCCTATACCTTAAACCATAAACCCTACACCTTCAACCCTCATCCATATACCATATACCCTCTACCTTATAACCTAAGCCATGAACATCATCCCTCAACCCTATACTTAAACCCTAAACCCTAAATTCAACCTTGTACATTAAACCCTAAACCCCAAACCTCAATCCTAAACCCAATACCCTCAACCCTATACCCAATATTCTAAACCCTAATCCCTATACCCTATACACTTAGCCCTATACCCTCAACCCTCATCTCTATAGCCTACACCCTCAACCTCATACCATAAACCCTAAACATTATCCCCCAACCCTATACTTAAATAAAAAACCCTACACTCTCAATCCTTAACCCTATACCATATACCCTTAATCCTACACCATAAACCCTAATCCCTATACCCTATACACTTAACCTCATACCCTCAACCCTCAACCCTCAAACTTATACATAAATCCTAAACCCTAAACCATCAACCCTAAACCTAATATCCTCAACCCAATACCCTCAACTATATACCCAATATCCTAAACCATAATCCATATACCCTATACACTTAACCTTATACCCTCAACCCTAAACACTATCCCTCAACCCTCAACCCTCAACCCTCATCTCTATACCCTACACCCTCAACCTCATACCCTAAACCCTAAACATTATCCCTCAACCCTATACTTAAATGACAAACCTTACACTCTCAAGCCTTAACCATATACCTTATACCCTTAACCCTACACCCTAAACCCTAATCCCTATACCCTATACACTTAACCTCATACCCTCAACCCTGAACATTATACCTCAACCCTCAACCCTCAAACTTATACATAAATCCAAAACCCTAAACCTAATATCCTCAACCCAATACCCTCAACTATATACACAATATCCTAAACCATAATCCATTTACCCTATACACTTAACCTTATACCCTCAACCCTAAACACTATCCCTCAACCCTTAACCCTATACCTTAAACCTTAAACCCTAAACCCTCATCCCTCATCCCTATACCTTCAACTTTATACCTAATATCCTAAACCCTAATCCCTATTGCGTATATGCTTAACCCTATAACCTCAACCCTATACCTTAAACACTAAACCCTACACCCTCAACCCTCATAGGGGGAGAGATAAAAAGTGGGAGGGAGGGATTGGGGAGAGAGAGAGAGGTTGGGAGGGAAAGAGTAGATAAAGATAAGTAGAGAAGGAAGGATAGGTAGAGAGACATGAGAGATAAAGAGTAGATAAGGAAGGATAGTTGGAGGGAGAGGTATGGAGGGAGAGAGAGGGAGGTGAGAGAGATGTTAGATAGAGTAGTAAAGAGAGTGTGGTAGGGAGTGATAGAGGGATATGCAGGTAGAGAGGGATAGGTGATATAGAGAGAAATAGAGAGAGATAGAGATAGAGGGGAGGAGGGAGGGTGGGTGAGAGAGGGGAGGAAGGGAGAGGTAAAGAGGGATAGATGAGATAAAGATAAGTAGATAGATAATGGTGACATATAGAGGAGAGAGTTACAAAGAGGGAAAGAGAGAATGGTGAGATAGAGAGGAGAGAGTGAGAGAGAAAGAGGGTGAAGGAGGATTCAGAGAGAGCAAGAGAGAGAGAGAGAGAGGTAGAGGGGGGAGAGGAGAGATAGAGAGTAGATAGGGGAAAAGGTAGGGAGGGATACATCTAGTGAGAGAGGGGGGGGGCTAGGGGAGATAAATATAATTATAGAAAGGAGAGGTAGAGAGAGAGAAGTAGAGAGAGAATAAGGGAGGGAGAGAAGTGAGATAGAGAGATGTAGAGAGAGTGGTAGGGAGTGATGGATGGAGAGGTAGGTAGAGATGGATTATGGAGATAGAGAGTAGAGAGGGAAGGATAGGGAGGTGAGAGAGAGGTGAGATAGACAGCAATAGAGTGTGGTAGGGAGTGATGGAGGGTAGGTAGAGAGGGATAGGTGAGATAGAGAGAAGTAGAGAGATATAGAGATAGAGGGAAGGAGGGAAGGTGGGTGAGAGAGGGGAGGAAGGGATAGGTGAGATAAAGATACGTAGAGAGATAGAATGGTGACATATAGAGAAGTAGAGAGTTACATAGGGGGAAAGAGAGAATGGTGAGATAGAGAGGAGAGAGTGAGAGAGAAAGAGGTTGAGGGAGAGAGAGATAGGTAGAGGGAGGGAGAGGAGAGATAGAGATTAGATAGGGTAAAAGTTAGGGAGGGAGATATCTAGTGAGAGAGAGAGGGCTAGGGGAGATAAAGATAATTAGAGACAGAAGGAAAGGTAGAGAGAGAGAAGTAGAGAGGGAATGAGGGAGGGAGGGAGAGAGGCAAGATAGAGAGGTGTAGAGAGAGTGTTAGGGAGTGATGGATGGAGAGGTAGGTAGAGAGGGATTAGGGAGATAGAGAGTAGAGAGGGAAGGAGAGGGAGGTGTATGGATGGAGAGAGTGGGAGGTGAGATAGAGAGTAATAGAGAGAGAGAGTGGTGGAAGGAGAGGTAGGTAGAGAGAGGGAGAGAGGAGATAAAGATAAGTAGAGAGGGAAGGAGATGTAGAGAGAGAGAAGAGATAGAGAGAAATAGAGAGGGAATGAATGAGGTAGGGAGAGCTAGGGATGGAGAGAAAGGTGAGATAGAGAGGTGTAGAGAGAAAGTGGTAAGGTTTGTTGGATGTAGAGGTAGGTAGAGAGAGGGATTGGGAGATAGAGAGTAGATAGGGAAGAAGAGAGGGAGAGAGAAGTATGGATGGAGAGAGAGGGAGGTGAGAGAGAGATTAGGTAGAGAGAAATAGAGAGAGTGGTAGGGAGTTATGGAGGGAGAGGTAGGTAGAGAGAGGGAGAGAGAAGAGAGGTAGAGAGAATTAGAGGGGAAAGGAGAGAGAGACATAGATAGAGACAAAGATAAAGAGAGAGAGAGAGACGGAGAGAGAGAGTTCTTGAGATCAAGGGAGAGAGTTAGATAAAGGGATGGAGATAGTGAGAGAGAGGTCTAGAGTGTAAGGGATAAAAATGAGTGAGATAGAGAGAAATAATACAACTTGTTGATTACTGAAATTTGACCTCCTGATTACTAAAATTTAACTAAGTCTAAAATTTGTGAAGATCTTCCAAAAACTAGAATTTGCATTATAACTCCTAGAGATCAGAAACCACTCTCAAACATCCTGAAACTATATACATGAAATATAACTTAAAGTATAAGAAATTAAATGTCCATATGTAAATGTACCCTTAAACCCTCTACCCTATACCCTTAACCCTCCCTCCCTCTATCTCTCTCCCACTCCTTTCCTCTCTCTCTCTCAAGTCTCTCCCTCCTACCCCCTCTCCCTCTCTCAGGTCTTTCTCACTCACTCACTCACTCACTCCCTCTATCTCTCTCCCCTCTACCATATACATTGGATCCTCAACCCTCATTTATCTTTGTCCCTCCCTCCTCTTCTCTACTTCTCTCTATCTCACTTCTCCCTCCATCTCTCCCTCCATCCATCCCTCCCTCTCTACCCTAATCCCTCAACCCTATACCCTTAACCCTTAAACCCTTAAGCACTCAACCCTAAACCCTAAACCCTTAACCTTTAACCCTTAAACCTTAAACCCTTAACCCTTAACCCTTAACCCTTAAACCCTCTACCCTCTACCCTCAACCCAATACCCTTTACCCTCAACCCTATACCCTCAACACTTAAACCCTTAAACCCAAGTAAACTCTCTACCCTAATCCCTCAACCCTCAACCCTTAATCCATCAACCATTAAACCCTCAACCCTCTACCCTCTACCCTCAACCCTTAAACCCTAAACCCTCAACCCCTATACCCTCTACCCTATACATTGGACCCTCAACCCTAATCCCTCAACCCTCTAACCTCAACCTTAAACCCTCTACCATTAAACCATATATCCTCTACTCTCTTTACTCTACCCTATACATAAAACCATCAACCCTCAATTATCAACCATCAACCCTTAATCCCTCAACCCTAGGGAGGTAGGGAAACTTAGGTGAGATACAAAGTGATAAAGGGAGAGGTAGGTAAATAGAGGGAGAGGGGAGATAAATATAGGTAGAGAGGGAAGGAGACATAGAGAGAGGAGAGATAAAGAGAAGTAGAGAAGGGAGGGAGGGATAGGTAGGGAGGAGATAGAGGTGAGTGTGTGTGTTTTTGTGTGTGTGCGAGAGAGAGAGAGAGGGAGGGAGGGGAGAGATAGAGAGTAGGGTGCTACCACAATAGTGGTTTACACTTTCTGGGAGATCCTGATTTTTGTTGAAATCACATATTTTTAGAAAATATAATGATTTAACCCTTGAAAAGTTCCATTTAAAGGATTCCAATTGAAGAGGGTTTGATCAAACCACCTTAGACCAAGCCCCCTTGGATAGAACCCAACTAGTTTTAAACCATACCTATAATGGAGTCTCCTTTACACCTATCAAAATGCTAATAAAAAACCACTTTTGATTTACCATTTGGGGGATCAAATGAATTCATTTAAAATTTATCTTTTGTAAGTATGTATTCCTTATTATAAGCTTCCAAAAAAGTATATTTTAATTAAATTAAATTTGATTATTATATTTATTTTTTATTTCTTGTGAATGTAGGTTTTTTACCAAAAATCAAGCTCTTTGTTCTACATGTGGAAAAATAGAATATTATCAAAAAAAAATTGAAAAATATGAGTGCACCAGATATTGAAGTTCTTGATCCAACAAAAAAATAAATTGAATTTTGATACATACAAAAAATGTTACGTGTTATACGATTGTGCTACGTCTGAATTATAATTGGTTTGACTTTGAAACTTGATTAAAGAAACAATATTCAATAAAAAACTATCTAACCAAGTGGAAGCACTAGATATCAGAGTTTCAAATCTCAATTTGAAAGAATTAGAATTTTATCCTTCATGGAAAAAAAATTATGCGTTATATGGTGAGCGTCACTTTTTTTAAATGTTATTTTTTGAAAAAAACTAGTTTTCGAGGGAGATGGAAAAAGAAGTGCAATCTAATTCCAAAATTTTTGAAAAAAATATATTTAGAATCTATAGATAAAATGTCACGAAACTCTATTTTACATCATCTTCAAATTCCTCATGGTCTAGCTGCTATAGGTGCCCGAAAGTGAAGATTTAGTTAAAACAAATTATTTCAGTGTCCAGTTTGGCCAAAAATTGTAAACCACTATTGTGGGATCACCCAGTAGAGAGGGAAAGAGGTAGGGAGGAGACACAATTGAGATATAGAGTGATAGAGGGAGAGGTGGGTAAAGAGAGGGAGAGGGGAGATAAAGATAAACAAAGAGGGAAGGAGATGTAGAGACAGATGATAGATAAAGAGAAGTAGAGAGTGGAGGGATGGAGGGAGAGGAAAGGATGAGATAGATGTGAGTGTGTGTGAGAGGGAGAGAGAGTGAGAGGAGAGAAAATGAGGGGAGAGAGGAAGGGGGATAGAAAGAGAGTAAAGAGGGAAGGGGGAGAGATAGACAGTAGAGAGGAAAGGAGAGAGTAAAAGAGAAAGAGGGGGGAGGGGGAGAGAGAGTGGTAGGTAGTGCATAGGAGAGGTAGGTAGAGAGGGAGGGAGAGAGGGAAGGAGGGAGAGTGAGATGGAGAGAGAGTGGTGAGATAGAGAGTAGAGAGGTAAGGAGAGAGAGAGAGAGAGAGAGAGAGGGAGGGAGGGAGAGGTAGAAAGGGATAGGTGAGATAGAGAGAGGGAAGGAGAGAAATTGGGATAGAGAGAGAATGGTGATTTAGAGAGGAGGGAGTGAGAGGTAGGGATAGATATAATGGTGAGATAGAGAGAAGGAGAGAGTGAGAGAGAAAGAGATGGATGGAGAGACAGAGAGAGGTAGGTAGAGGAAGGGGGAGGAGAGATAGAGAGTAGAGGGATGGAGAGAGAGAGTGATAAAGGGAGAGGTAGGTATAGAGAGGGAAAGAGAGAGGAGAGATAGAGAGTAGATAGGGGAGGGAGGGAGGGACAAAAATGATAGAGATTGGGAGGAGAGACAAAAAGAAGGGGAGGGAGAGTGAGTTTGAGAGAGGGAAGGAGGGAGGGAGGGATTGTTAGGGAGGGAGATAGAGGTTTGTGTGTGAGAGAGAGAGAGAGATAGATAGAGTGGTGAGATAGAGAGGAGAGAGTGAGAGGGAGGGAGAGATAATTATGAGATAGAGTAGAGAGTTAGAGAGAAAGAGGGGGAAGAGAGGGATAGAGAGTGAGAGAGAGATGTAGGTAGAGGGAGGGAGAGGAGAGATAAATAGTAGAGAGGGAAAGAGGTAGGGAGGGAGACATAGGTGAGATACAAAGTGATGGAGGGAGATGTAGGTAAAGGGAGAGAGAGGGGAGATAAAGATACGTAGAGAGGGAAGGAGATGTAGAGAGATAGAGAATAGATAGAGAGAAGTAGAGAGGGGAGGGAGAGGCATATTTAGGGAGGAGATAGAGGGGTGTGAGAGAGAGAGAGGGGAGAGAGGGAGGAAGGGAGAGAGAGAGGGAGTGGAGAGATAGAGAGTAGAGAGAGTGAGAGAGAAAGATGATACAACTTGCTGACTACTAAAATTTGACCTCCTGATTATTGAATTTTGACATGTTGATTCCTAAAATTTGACTAAGTCTGAAATTTTTAAGATCTTTCAAGAACTAGAATTTTCATTATAACTCCTAGAGATCCGAAACCACTCTCAAACATCCTACCTATATACATGAAATATAACTTAAAGTATAAGAAAGTAAACGTTCATATGTAAATTTCAACTTATACTTAAATGTTTATTTCATGTATATAGTTTCCTTGAAAGATAACAAGAAGAAAGAGACAAGAAAAAGAGAAGAAAAAAATTTCAATGTAGACCAAAACTCGAGCGTGTTATAATGTGCTCGCATTTTTGAAATGCATTCACAAAACACAAAAGCCATGTCAAAACTGAGATATAACATGCACATGTTATATATTGCTATGGGAATCCCCAAGCCTTGGGATTGGTATTTTCCTTGGAATACCAACCTAAAGGCTTGCAGGGCATTCCCAATGACCAAAGACGTGTTTTTACAAATTCTATAATATTTCACATAATCAGGTTCTTGCTCACCGTCAAGATTGCAGGTGGTTCAATATCAAAGAAATTAAACATCTGGGTAATGTTAGGTTCTCTCTTAGCTATCCAACAATGTAATTTTTTTCACTTTCTGACAATGTTAAGCCTTTCATCCATAATTTATTTTGTTTGTATGTCTTTTTTTTGGAAAAAAGCAGTGTTTGGTGTTTTTTTTGTTATAAATTAACTGTTCATCGAAATTTCAAATAAATTACATTTTTAGAAACTAGACTCCATTCTACAAATTCAAAAAAAAAATTAAAAATCAATTTTCCAAAATTTGTAGGGGTAGCACGGCCAAAATTTTAGTTTTTAGGAAGTTTCCACTTCAAAAATTAGTAAAAAATAAAATATTCATTAAAAAATTATCAAAAAAATCATGCATCAACTACATATTGTTAGCTCACTTTTGACTGTAGTGATTTTAAAAATACTAAAAAAAAGTTCACCGTATGAGGGTCGTACAAGAGTTGCTATATTATGTTTTTCTAACAAAAATAGCACCAATTTGTGTACATCCCTTGTTTGAACCCCTTAATCTCAACCATTTTCAAAATAAATTAGTAGATTAGAAAGTAGACTCATAGCACTTTGATCCTTCTTTTTGCTCCATCTCAAAATTTTGATTGTAACTATCCTCAATTTTACATCCAAGGTTAGTATTTCCTGATTTCAGTAAAAAAAGTGGCCACTTAAGCCCCCTTTTTGGGAACCATCTTGGTGCACTTACCCCTCCCTCTCTCTCTCTCTCTCTCTCTCTCTCTCTCTCTCTTTACTCTCTTTTTCCATCCCTATTTCTCTCCCCCTCTCCTCCCCCCTCTCTATTTATTCCTCTCCTTCTTTCCCATGTCTCTCTCACTCTTCCCTTTATCTTTTCCAATATATATGTCTCTTTATCTCATTTTATCTTTCTCTCCCTTTCCTTATCATGGCCTCTTTCTATATCTCTCTACTTCTCTATCCTCTCTCTATTTCTCTCTATCCATATATCCATCTCTCTATTTCTCTCCCTTCATCTCTATCTATTGATATATTTATTTACCTCTCTATCCATATATCCATATGTCTCTCTCACTCACACACACACTCCCTATTTCCCACTCCCTATTTGTACCTCTATATCTTTCTCTCACTCTCTCTCTCACACTCCCAATTTCTCACTCACACACAAACTCCTTATTTCTCCCTCTCTATCTCTATCTATATCTCTATCTCTATCTCTCCCCTCTCTATCTCTCTCCCTCTCTATATCACTTGTCTCTAGCATTTCCTTTATCTTGTACTCTTTCCCCCTTTATGTCTATCTTCCCATCTCTCTCTTTCTATCACTGTATCTTCCTCTCTCTCCCTCTCTCTATCACTCCCTCTTTCTATATCTCTCTAATTCTATCTCCTCGAGCTCTATTTATCTCCACATCTCTCCTCTCTCCCTCCCTATCCCCCTATCTATCTCTTTATCTCTACCTATATCTTTGTTTCTCTTCCCATATATCTCTATCTCTCTTTTTCTTTTCTCATATGTCTCTATCGCTCTCTCTCTATATCCACCTATTTCTCTCTCCCTTTCTCTATCTCTATTTTTCTACCTCTACTTCTCTCTATTTCTTTTGTCTCACTATCTCTCCCTCTCCCCCTCTCTTTCTATATCTCCTTATATCTCTATCTCACCATCTATATGTCTCTATCTCTCTCTCCCTCTATATCTCTTTATCTCTTCCTATTTATCTCTCCCTCTCTATCTCCTCTCTCCCTCTACCTCTCTATCTTTCTATTTATTTTTCTCCTTCCTCACTTGATTTATCTTCATCTCTACCTCTATCTTCCTTTCTCCTCCCCTATCTCTATACATGGATCCCTCTCTCTCCCCCTTTCCCTCTTCACACACACACACACACACACACACACACACACACACACACACACACACACACACATATATATATATATATATATATCTTGTTATCTCTCCATCTCTCTCCCTCTATCTACTCTTTACATATCACTTCATATATCTATCTTTATCTTTCTATCTCTCCCTATCTCTCCATATCTATATATGTATCTCTTTTGTATCTATTTATCTCTCTCTCCTCTCTCTCTTTATCTCTTCCTCTCCTCTCCATACTCATCTCCTTCTCCATATCAATCTCCACCTTAATCTCTAATTCTATCTCCTTACCCCCTCTCACTCACATGCTCTCCCCCCCTCTCTCTCTCTCTGTATTGTAAACATAACATGAATCTCTTGGTAATGAAGCCTTGTTGTGTTCCCAATTTAGTGGTTTTGCTTCAATCATGTTTGGATCAATGTAAGTGGATGCATACTTGATTTGAAGCTATCACTTCATTGATACCTTTGTTACACAAACAATATCATTTTTTAAATGGCCTACCAATAGACCTTACATACTATGTGAATGTATGAAAAAAATAGACCAATTTTTTTCCAATTTGACCTTCCACACTTTTTAGCGTAACCATTGCACACCTGGGTGTGATTGCTAGTATATAATATGTTGAAAATTCTATATTTGAAAATTAAATTTTAGGAATGGGAAACAAGAGATAAAATTTGTCTTCCATTTTCCTTAGTAGATGATAATGGACAAAATAATTCAAATTTAACCTCAAATTTGAGTTTAGTAAGAGTGTTGATTATAGATATTTAAAATTTCTTCTACTCCTTTTTTATTTTGTATTTAGATAGATAAAATATATTCTTTTAAATGACTATTATTTTTTATATCAGTGATAGAACATAAGTGACCTTTACTTTTGCACCAAAATAAATTACTATTAAAATCATATAGATTCAGTTGAACATATCTTGATCAAACCTAGTAAACATGCTCATGCCATATCATGGTAGCATAGGGTTTTATTAAACATCAATCAATCAAATATACCTTGATCAAATATCCTTGTGCATTTGCATATAAAAGAAAGTGTTTCTCCATTGATTTAACATTAGCACCTTTCCCAGCAAAAAAGAGTTATTTGTGTGTTGATATAATTTGGTGTATAATACAACATATAGGTTGTGTGCTTGAATTGAAAATTTGATTAAAACATGGTCTTTCCACTAACTAACTAGCACTATTAGTCGATTGATCTAATACCTTGATTTTATATTCAATTGATGGGAATCCTTGACCTAGACCTTGTATTTAAATATATTACATTTGATCCTACCCCATTTAATATATAGGTTTTATGGGTTGGGGCCCTAGCTTGGTTGGCTAAATCTTTCCTGTAGCAGGAGGTTGGTCACAAGTTCTAGTCTCCCCCACCCCCGTGGTACCGGAGGGCGTGTCGCACTAGCGTCACCGGTCACGTTAAAAATTTTACCAGGCGCACTGCAGTTTATAGGGGGTCGTGCTACCCAATTCCTGCAGTCTAAAATATATATATATATAGGTTTGATCAAGATCCTTTTAATTCAAGCTAATTATTTGGCATAATTTCCTTCTCATTTCCATATGTTATATTTATGTTTGTCATAATAGTCAACTTTACATTATGCATGCTAGGGTCAAACAAAATCACCTAGAAATAGGATTTTATGTGCACATGGGCCTTAGAATTAATTTTGCAAAAATAATGTATAATATAATTATTACACAAATAGGAATTTATCACTTATGGAATGAGATTTGAAAATTTTCCTACATAAAATCAAAAAGTGAGGATAAGATAAGTATTTTTTCTTCCTCAATTCTTGATGTTTTCTTCCTTTTTTTTAAGTAATAAAATAAACAAATATTATTTTATCTCTTTTTTAAATATTTTATTTTAGTATAGTTATCAAGATATTTTTTCGTATATTAAGAAAAAAAAATTATATGTAAAAGATGATTTTAAATATTTTTTAATGTAAATGAACCTTATCCAAGACCCTATATGTAATTGTAATTCTAATTGAGCTCTGAGCCTAATCTTAATTGACAGGTAACTCTAATTGAACTATAACTCTAAGTATAGTCCTAATTGATCTCTAATTAAACCCTAACTTTAATTCAAATGTAATTGAAATTGAACACTTAGCTTAACCTAACTGAAAAAAAAAAAAAAAACATAACATAATTGAACCCTATTCCTAACAATAGGAATAATTAAAAGTGGGTTAAGTATTAGTTAAGGTTAAATGTAGAGTTCAATTAGGGTTAGTGTTCACTTATTTAACAATAAATATTCTAAAATAATTTCTTTTATAAAATTAATTATTTTTCTAGTTTTATTCTCATGTGAATTTAATATAAAAATAAATAAATAAAATTTGATAATAATCATAATATTTAAATATCATTATAATATTCATAAAATAAAATTAAAATAAATCAAACATAAAGCAAGATAAAAATTTGTCAAACTAATATTAGATTGAGTGGATAAAATTGTATATTAAATAGTTTTTATTCAAACTTTATTTTTAGATTATATTTACATGAGACAAATATTTGAAAATAATTATTATTTATTATTTATTATTATTGTTTTAAATCATATAAAAATGAATTTTCTTAATATATGAATATTATCTTGATAATTATATTAAAATAAAATATTTAAAAAAAGATTAATAAAGGAAAAAACATCTAAATTTGTGAAAGACAACATATTTATCTTCACTTTTTGATTTTATATACACAAACTTTCAAATCCTATTTATAAGTGATAACACCTCACATAATATTTGGTATGAGTTTTTCACAATCATGAAGTTAATTGGAGTAAACTTTTAGATTAAACTTTATATGAGTTTCAATCAATGTTTCAGATCACAATCAGTGATCTGTCATCATGAAGAGGAATGAGTCATTAAGGGTGATCCAAAACGTCGATTGAAACTCATACACAATTTAGTCCAAAAGCTTACTCCAATTAACTTCACATAGTAATTAAAATTTTATATTCACTACATTTTATAACAAAATATATTTTAAAAATTATATTCACTGTATTTTATAACAAAAATATTTTAAAAACCATATTCACTATATTCTATGACAAAAATATTTAAATACAATTAAACCGCCATCAAATTTAGGCTTTGTTAACTTTTATAGTACTTCTTGTTCTATACTTGTTCTTCTCCCATGGCGCATCCCTACTGTTATAATATTTTTCATTCTATACTCATTCTTCTCGAATGTTCATAATTCATTTTCTCGCTGCAAATTTTCGTACAAACAAGATGCTTCCATAAATTATAGACTTATTTTTCAAAATTGAACAAGTGACGCAAGCATCGAGTTCTTGCCGAGAGGTAAAAAGCATCTAGCTATGAGTTAGAAAAAGTAATTAGATAGAAGTTAGGAATATAAATGTACTAAATTTAGCTAGGAAAGTTTGAAATAATTTGCAATGGTGCATTAATGCGTGGAATGTTTATAGATATACCAATGAATACATTTATTTTTACATCCTTTATGATCTTATTTAGGAAGTGAAAATGTATTATTAATTTGTTTGAATTATTAATTGCAAATAATCTCAAACATTTGTAACAATGCTTGAGCCATCTATGTATGCATGCATGCATGTATACATGTATCCATGTGCACATAATGCACAAGAGAGTGAAAAGCATCTTCTGCATACGAACGGAAAATTTGAATGGGAAACACTAAAATCAATTAGAAATACAAATTTATAAACAAAGCATTCTAAATGCGTCAAAGCACAATGAAACTCAACTTGCATTTGTAGTATTAAATGAAAGAAAATAGGAAAAATAAACTACTTATGAAACATTTATGCATGCATGGATGTGTACATGTGTCCATGTAATCTGGTATGGAAAGAAGAATCTATAAATGCTTGTGTGCATAAAGTTAGAAATGTTAGAAACAATTTGCATTTGAAACAGAGACAAATAACATTTATGGTTGAAACAAAATAATAATACATAATTGTTTTTCGAACAAGTGTATAAAGGATATCTAATGATGCATTTGAATGCATTGATACATGTAAATATTTGTTAAATGTGATGACATGTATACATGTATCCATGTGCACATAATGCAAAGGAGTGTGAAAAGCATCATCCGCATCTGAATGAAAATTTTGAATGGAAAACACTAAAACCGATTAGAAATACAAATTTATAATCAAAGCATTCTAAATGTGTCAAAGCACAATGAAAATCAATTTGCATTTGCAGTATTAAATGAAAGAAAATAGGGAAAATAAACTACTTATCACCAATGCATATATCGAAGGAATGCATGAAAATATGGAACCATGTAAACCTTTATGCATGCATGGATGTGTACATGTGTCCATGCAATTTGGTATGTAAACAAGAATCTATATATGCCTGCGTGCATAAAGCTAGAAATGTTAGAAACAATTTGCATTTGAAACATATACAAATAACATTTATGATTGAAACAAAATAATAATACATAATTGTTTTTCGAACAAGTGTATAAAGGACATCTAATGATGCATTTGAATGCATGGATACATGTAAACATTTGTTAAATTTGATCATACATTTTAGCCTTCAAGAAATTGTCATACGCGCTTTTAGGAATCTATAATAAATAGGATTTAGAAAAGACGTTTTGAAAAGAACTCTTGAATACAACTTTATTTTATGATAGTTATTTTTGAAGCCCTCAGTGTTTGATTGCATAACCTTGATATTTTCTTCATTTTTTTCTTTGTTTGGTATGATGTGAATTTTGTTGTGATGGATGAAGGTATATTTGAGCTATAGATAGATAAAGATATGTGAGGGTAAAAACAAGAATGAGGTATGTAAGTGCAAGAAAGAGAGGGAATTGAGAGAATGATGAGATCCAAGTAAGGTATATGAGTGGCTTATGAAAAGTATTTGATATGGGAGGCAAGGATATGCAAGAATGGATATGAGAATGAATGGAATGTAAATAGTATGAATTTATGATTTTTGAGTTGTACGCTTAAAATAAAATGCAAGATATAGAAATTTGAATGAGTGAGCTGGATTGAAAGAAAAAAGGAATGGAACACATTGGTGTGATGGAAGGCAAGCATATAAATGGATTTTGAAATGTATTTGATTTGAGAAGAAAGGATGTGCAATGGTGGAAATGGAAATGAATGGAATTGATAGGGTATGAAGTGATCATTTGTTCCATCAAAGGGTGTAAGAATGTCTAGTTTGTTATTGGTTATGCTTTTTAAAATCATCATAGGGTTGGGTGTCTCAATATAAACATAGAAGAAAGACTCATGTCCCATTTCTCACTCTCCTTCGTACTGAACAAGGTGCCAAGATCCTTGAGCTTCCTCGAAATGCGACAAGAGAAGAATAGATATAAAAATATAATGATATTTAAGGATACAAGAGCCAAAACAGAAGACAAAGCAGAAGTTGTTATGCATATACTATGAAAACAATAAATATGGAAGATCATGAAACCGAAAATATGCAAATGTTGATGCGTTAGAGAACAATAAATGAATGGAGAGAGAAATACATAGAGCTATTCACAGATATATGCATGGATGCATCGACAGATACATGTATACACAGAAAAGAGAGCTGCATGGACAGATGGAGAAATGAATACATGGATACATGGATGCATACATATTTTCATATAGATACATATGCATATGTTGCATGAAAGGATGCATTCATATACACAAGAAAATATGGATGAAGGAATATATGCATAAATGCATGTATGGAAAATATGCATGAATGTATTTCAACATATAACTTTTTTGTTTTGTATAGTCTGAATTTTGAGAGCTATTTTTTATATTGGAAAATTAGCATTTATCTGTTTTCTTATTCATCAAAATAGCTTTATAAATCATTATTGTTTTAGAAAATTAGTGAAATGCAAACACATAGATTGATTAAATAAATTTAAGCAAAGGCATAGTTTATAAAACTGGCAGGTAGAGGAACATAATCCATGAATGCAAATTAAATGCATTGAAATATCAGGAAAATGCAAACACATAGAGTGGTCAAAACAATTGAAGCAAATGCATTAAATGGCATCTCGCTGGTCGGGAAGGCACTGGAATGGATTGGTGGGCATGGGTGGCGAGCATACTTTGGCCATTTAATATAGATTTAAGCCACTTGCAATGCATCACAGTTGCTTTGTGGATGTTGTATTCTGTTCTAGATGCTTGTGTTGTAAGGAAGAGTACTGTATATGCACGTACAAATGCATATGTGCATGTTGCACATGCACACATGTATAGATGGATGCATAAACACATGTATGCAAACACAGATAGATATGTTATACAGAGAGGTGTGCAGATACATGTATGTGTAGAAATATGCATAAATGCATTTACAGATGGGCAAAGACAAAGATACATACATGGGTGCATGAATCCAGACATGCATATATACATGGATGTGTGCATGCAATTGATAGGTGCATATATGCATAAACCAATGCAAACATGTAGCCATAGATACATCCATACATATATTGGCAGATGCATGGAGAGATAGTGACATTAATGCATAAATCGATATATGCATGACTGCATCTATGGATACATAGATACATAATGACATGAAGAAAAAGATACATGGATATATGCATGGACGGAACCATATAAAATTGATATATGTGCAACATATTTTAATCAATGAGTATTTAGTCTGGACACCTTGATATTGACATGCTAATTAGCCTTTAAATACATAACAATTAAAAGAAAGAAATAATGATTATTATCCTTGTGCACATTTCACCTATTAATCAAAGCCAATTAACAAAGTAGGAATGGAAAACCATGTGCATGTTAATATGTTAGAGAGCATTTATTTGTGCATAAGTGTATAGGGATGCCATGATTTGTGATTTCTACTTGCATGTAGTTGGATTAAACAATTAATAGTAAGTGGTAGACAATGAAATGAAATAAATTTAGGCAAATGGAAATAGAATGACCCCATCGGGTTGGAAACTGAATATTTATGTGGCTTTTAGATGATAGCAGGTTTGGAGACATGAATGAGACTTGTTAGATGCTAAAATGTCACAGTGATGATAGCATGTCAGCTAACAGGTCCACCTGACATTTGACTCATGTCAATCTAGTCAGTTCCATATTTCTCATTTATCCTTGTTTCATCTGATATCTAATTAATTAGGAAGTTGTCAACTAGTGTTTAAATACACAGGAATAAAAAGAAAGAAATAAATACGATTATCCTTTTGTACATATTAGCTGTTAAAGAAAGTGAATTAACAAAGTAGCAGTAGAAAACCATGTGCATGTTAATATGTTGGACAACATGTATGTGTGCATCACTGTATAATTATCTTCAAAGCCCTCAGTGTTTGATTGCGTAACCTCAATATTTTGTTCATATCTTTATGTGTTCTGTATGGTGCAAATGTTGTTGTGATAGATGGTATACATGTAGGTATGCATAGAATCCATATATCCATACATACATGTATTCATGCATACTATTGACAGATGCATATATGCATATACCAATGTATACATGTATCAATAGATACAACCATACATATACTGGTAGGTGCATGTATACATAGTCACATAATGCATGAATCAATATATGGATGGTTGCATCTGAGGATACATAGATACACAATGACTTGTAGTAAAAGAGACATGGATGTATGCATGGATGGAACCATATGAGATTGAAATGTTTTTAGCGAATTTTAATCTATGAGTATTCAATCAGGACACATTCATATTGGCATGTTAACTTTGTCATTTTCTTCTAGCTTGTAGCTCTCATTCATGTTTGTATCATTTCATATCTAATTAATTAGTTAGCTACTAACCAGTCTATAAATACATAAGAATTAAAGGAAAGAAATAATTATAATTATCCTTGTGCAGATTTCACTTATTAATCAAAGCCAATTAACAAAGTAGCAGTGGAAAACCATGTGCATGTTAATATGTTAGACAACATGTATTTGTGCACAAGTACATAAAGATGCCATGAGCTGTGATTTCTACTTGCATGTAGTTGGATTAAACAGTTAATAATAAGTGCTAGGAAATGGAATGAAATAATGTTAGGAAAATGGAAATAGAATGACCCGATGGAATTGGAAAATGAAAATTTATGTGGCTTTTACATGATAGCAGGTTGATAGCCATGAGAGTTCTTGGAAGCTAAAATGTCACAGTATATGTAGCGTATCAACTAATAGGTCCAGCTGAGATTTCATTCATGTCAATTTAGTCAATGCCATTTTTCTCATTTATCCTTGTTTCATCCGATATCTAATTAATTAGGACTTATGCATTCACCCAGAATGCTTTTAACCGGCAGCATTGGCCAATCACATTTCGGCATTTAACATATTACTTATTTTTTTGTATAGTTTGAATTTGGAGAGCTATTTTTTATATTGGAAAATTATCATTTATCTATTTTTCTATTCATCTGAGTAGCTTTATAAATCATTTTCGTTTTAAGAATTTGGGAAAATGCGAATGCATAGATTGATTAAATAAATTTAAGCAAAGGCATAGTTTAAAAACTGGCGGCTAGAGGTACGTAATCCATGAATGCAGATTAAATGCATTAAAATATCAGGAAAATGCAAGTGCATAGATTGATTAAATAAAGTTAAGCAAAGGCATAGCTTATAATAAAACTGGCGGGTAGACGTACATAATGCATGAATGCAAATTAAATGCATTAAATGGCATCTGGCTGGAGGTGAAGGCGCTAGAAATGTTGTTGTTCAATGCTAAACCAGCTACTAATGAACAACAAAAGCTTCAAAAATCTCAGTTAACATGTAAAGGGCTGATAAATATTGATCTGCCAACTGGATGGGGTCATTCTACTTCAATTATGTAGCACTTATTCTTAGTTGTTTAATCCAATCACATGCAACCAGAATTCAGAACAGTTAGCATCCATACACATCTATGCATAGATACATGCTTTCTAACATATTGATATGCATATCGTTTTCTACTGGCACAATCCTTGAACATTCTTTAGGTGCAAGCGCTAGTTTATTAATTGATGTTGATTGATGGATAAAATGTATACATAGACACATACCTGCACACATGCATCAATGCACAGATGCATACATAGATGAATGGATGTACACATATATACATGTATACATACATACATGATTACACGCATACATAAATATATGCATTCATGCATCCATGGATGCATATATCCATGTATTAATAGATCCCTTAAAATATGCATATATTCAAACGACCCCAACGAGTTGGGGAATGAATATTTATGTGGCTTTTACATGATAACAATCTCTTATAAATATGCATATATGCATGAGGATACATAGCCATCAATGAATCTATGCATTTTCATTTTCATGAGCATTTAAAAACAAGAAAGGATTGAGAAAGCCACTTGCATGGGCAGCAAAAACAGATAAATGCCAATTTTTTGATATAAAAAATGACTTATGAAATTGAGATTATATATATAAAAAGCAATATGTTAACACACTGAAGTATAACTGGCTGGCACTATCCACAAAAAAGCATTCAAGGCAAATGCAATAGTAATCTGTTATATACATACATACATACATGGAAACATGGATACATGCACACATATATACATAATTACATGCAAACATATATAGATGCATACTTGCATGCATGGATGCATACAAAGACTATTTTTCATGGGATTGTTAAAGAGTGCACTTGCTCTCTATATGCTTCCATATTTTGCATGTGTGCCTATGATCTCTATTACTTTGCGTGTGTTGTTTTTGTGTTCTGTAAGCCCATGTTCTGAGGAAGAGTTTGTAGTGACCAAGAAGGAGATGTTATAGTTGCAGAGTCCAAACCCATAAATGAGTTACTTGAGGTGATAATTTGTTAATTTTCACAGTTTCTTTCCATTAAAGTGCATTACGAAGCTGTATTTCGTTGTGTACATTTCACCTATTAATCAAATGCAATTAACAAAATAGCAGTAGAAAACCATGTGCATGTTAATATGTTGGACAACATGTATTTGTGTTTGGTTGTATATTAATCTCCAAATCCCTCAGTGTTTGATTGCATAACCTTGATATTTTCTTCATATTTTCCTTGGTTTCGTATGGTGTGAATGTTGTTGTGATGGATGAAGGTTTGTTTGTGCTATTTAATTATGGAAGTTGATGTTTGAAAAGTTATTTTTTTATTTGGAAACCGGCATTTATCTGTTTTCTTTTTTGTGTTTCAAAGTCAATGCATTAAATGGCATTGGGATTTATCATGTAATATAGATTTAAGTGACTTGAGATGCATTGTGATTACTTTGAGCGTGTCATTTTTGTTATTCTGTAGATGTGTGTAGTTGCAGGAGATGTTGTAGAGTGAAGACCGAGAAACAAGTTACTTGATACATGTATCCATACATACATGGGTGCGGACATCCATCATGGTATCCATATATGCGTAGATACTGGTATCTATGAAAAGATGTATCCATAGATACATCGACACATATATGGATAGAAGCCTGTATACATATGCACATAGATGCACCAATACATATATGTGTGGATGCATTTATAGCTACAAGTATACATAGAAACATAGTTGCATGGATAGATAGATACATGCATAGTTGGACACATAAATGCTTAAATATGCATGTATGGAAGTATCCATGGATTGCATATGAAGTTGCATAGATAGATATATGCATGCATGCATGTATACATAGATGCATGTATTGTAGTACACATGGATGCATGTATATGTGTATCTATGGGTAGGATGCATGGATGCATGTAAATAGAAGAATTTTGTCAAATTTCATAGTTATTGTCCTCATAGGCACATATGCAAAAAATGGAAGCTAACAAAAGGCAAGTGAACTGTTTGACAAAAGTTGTCAAAGAAATGTGGTTCCATGAAATGTGGTTTGATAGGGATTATGTAGAAACCCTTTTGTCTATTATGTTGACTGCATGTGAGTCCTGTAAAGACTATATATCTTCAATTGTTGTAGAGCTGTCCCATAGTGAGAGCTTTAGAACCAATGTGTTGTTAACCTATGCCATAATGAGAAGTTTCAAACAACGTGTGGACAATGTGCTGAAAATACTTTAGAAACTATTGAGCAAATGCTATTTAGATAAGTAAACCTAAACTCTGCAATTGCTTTGAGCTTTTTTTCTATGATGAAAGCATAAAGGATAAAGAAATTTTGTGAACTCTCATAGGTAATGTTCTCATAGGCACATATGCAAAATATGGAAGCATACACAAGGGAAGCGATCTGTTTGAGAAAACTCGTCAAAGAAATGTGGTCCCATGGAATGCAATAAGTGTTCATAATGGACAGTTTGGTTTTTGCATGTTAACTTTGTCAGCTAATACAATTTGACATGCAATGGGTCAAACAAACATATATGCATTGTCTTGTGGGGTAGATCTGGCCACAATATTCTAATAACTTGAATGTACAGACCAGAGATTGCATAACAACATCAAAGAAGAGCATGCAGATCTATCAAAAAGTAAGCAACATAAGAAAACAAATGTGGAAGTCATGACATGAACAATAGAACTATTCAACACTTAACTCAATGTATGTAATATTTATGCAAAAGCTGCAAATGCCATAGATGAAATAATATGAATAAAAAATTATTTTTTTCTTTTCTTGAAGTGCAATGAAAAAATTTCTATAAAGGCATAACACAAGGTTGTGTAACATGTTGTCACTCCTGTTTCTAATTTCTTTGGACATGAATGCATTAGACATTTGATTGCAATAGCAACATGTCTACGAAAATGGAACAAGAGAGATCATAAATCAGTAGTTTTAAGTCTTAGTATATATGTATCTGAATAGATATAAGTTGTTTTGGCATTTACAAAAACAACTGTTATCTATGGTGGAAGAGCTAATTAGTGTTCCTATATGCGACATCCATAGAACAAAATAAATTGCTACAAGGCTAGAGTGACACATCCATAAATGCATGGAGGCATGTATACGTAATTGCATACATGGATACGTAGAAGCTTAGAAGAATAATTGCATACATGAATATATGCAAATGTGCATGTGCACAGAGAAGCATATATACATGTATATATGCATAAATGCAGTGAAAGCAACAGGTGGATTTCTCTATAAAGGAATGTACTTTATACACTAGAATGCGTGATGGAAAAGTGACTATAAAGTACAATGCATAAAAAGCAGTGTGGAGACCTGGTTGCATTAACAGTATAAAATGAAAAAAGGTAGAGGAAAATAACTATTTATCACCTCAAGTAACTTGTTTATGGGTCTGGAGTGTGCAACCATAACAACTTCTTCTCAAGTACCATAAACTCTCAAAAACATGACAAACAAAGAAAGCAAACATTGGAAAAGGTAGAAACCACATAATGCAAAAGGAAACATTTAAACTATATAGTTTGAATGGCATTATGCATAGAGCAGTAATAATTTTTGAACATATATGTCGGATGTACATAGAGAACCACTATTTTCGTAGGTGCAAAAACAAAATTAGATTTTCAGATGTCCATATTCGAGAAGACTTTAACATAGTAACCATTTGGATATCCAGTGAATGCAGAATAAGTCACCCCACAATCCACTTTTAGTGCAACTTTCCTGCGGCTTTGTAGATAATCGCATTCTACGAAAATACGTTTGCGGATCATGCACTCTGTGCAATGTATATAGAGTATCAGGGTCTAGTTCATAGTTGTACATGATTTTATTTCTTCGTTGTCCTTGTTTTGAAGGAAATTTAAGAAGTAATATATATCTCTGTTTTGTAGTTGAATTGATGTGTAGCAATTGTTAAGCAATACTTCTAATGAGTCAAACAAACAATTTCCAACATTGTATGTAAAAGTACTTAATCTACAAAGCCCCTCGCTCTTAAGCACATAGTCAATGTTTGATATTTGGGGGTGCTTTGTGAATTCATAGGTGTCAACGTCAATCATTTTCTTTGTTTCTTTTGTAGCCTAATGTGTTTGAGAATAACAGATGTTATGTATGAATGGTATTGAAAGCTATCATCTAGATTACTAAATCTATAGTTCTTTCCTATGTCACCTATTTGCTTTTACTTAATAGCATTCTATAGTATTAATCATGTTGTCAAGCATCTTGGAAGATAATAATTTCTATATATGTTGGAAAATGGATCTTGAGTAGTAGCAGAACCCTATGTGACATATTATACAACAAACAATTTTTTTAGAAGCACAAGGGGGAAATAGTATTAATTCTTCAACCTGACCTTGTCATCCACTGTCTCCCACTGGGATTGTATGTACTTATTCCTGTTACATTGACAAATTAGATAAATGAGTACAATGCATGATGTATACTTTCCATGACACAAACACAAAACAATATTTTCATGTACCTTTGTTTACATGCAAGAAATGGTGGATAAGAATCATTTTTGCTCACATTGTGAATCTCAATCTATGGTCTTTAAATGTTTTGTTTAATTGGTTTGCTTTGTTTCTATGCACTTCTAACTAGCTGATTTTTTCAAAGAGAAAATGATTTTAAAAGCTATTCACACGAACATGCATGAAGTGGCATGTAGAGAATAGTTTCATAAATCATTTCTGTTTTAAAACAAGACCATGAAAAAATATTGTCTCATGTCTATGAGTAACGTAGTACATCATTCACTATACTCATGTGCCATGTCAACTTTTGAAATTAACTTTCTGGTCTTTTTTTGTAATGCAGGAAGAATAATCATATGTTCACTTGCACAGTGCATAGCAACTTGTTAGGGATATAAGTAGTCTATTGAACAAAATTGCCTTAAATGCATAGAGGTGAAAACCAGTAGACATAAAACAAAAGCTTATGACTTTATAGGCTATTTGAAACTACAAACAGGGTTTGAAAATTGCATTCTAGCAGTTTATTCTATTATATGGATATTGTATACAGGAAGTATAACTAGTTAACACATAAGCAAAACTTGTTCTATTTTCGAAGACAAATTACTATTGCAATTGTGGAAAATGCATTTTTCTGTTTCTATATGTGCAAGCAACCTTTTAAATCATTTGTGTTCAAAGAAATTAGGAATACAAGATGACAAAATGAAAACATGAAAGAGAACTTTATGCAGTGATTATATTGAAGAATTTCAATTGCATTTCAAGAAAAGCAGAAAGACAATTTGGAAAGTTGACCTTGCAATCTACTATTGAATGATCAAGTACACTCGCAGCAATTTAGAAATTTTGGTTGTTATTGCAGTCAGAAGTAATTTTTCCTAGTACAATGACAAAATTGAGAGATGAGCAAAGTGTAAAAACATATACTATTTCATCTACAACCATGGGAAATCTTCCCAGAAGCGCATATTTGCAAAACTTTGCATTGTATTAAAAAAAAAAAGGAGAAGGTTAATATGGTAACCTCACGTTGCATTTTGTGTGTGATTGTTTAAATAGACTTCAAAGTACTGATCCATGTTACAAGGACAATCTAGACAAATGAGTACAGTGAGTGACATATACTATGCTATTCATAAAAACAAAACAGAATTCTTATCTAGATTCATTTCAACGAGGAAGAACCTAAGCAAGAAATTTTGTTGCTTATAATGCAAATTGTATTTTATAATTTTAAATTACTTATTGTTATTTGTGTAGCCTATAATTATTTAGAACATATTTTGCATATCTATGCATTAGTGTAATTATGTTATTGCAATGGTAGCATAAGCTCTTTAAGAGCAATCAATGGAATAGATGCCATATTTGCTTAAGCGTCTGAAGAAGTGTAAATAGGACATGGAAACCTGTCAATACTAAGCCAAAAAACAACATAGACCTGGGCCAGCACTGTTAAGTTCTGACACAAACAACTTCTAGCTACTGTTCAATGCTAAACCAGCTACCACTTAATAGTAAAAGCCACATAAATATTGATTTTCTAACTAGATGGGGTCATTCTATTTTCATTTGCATAAGTTTATTTTGTAACATTATGTAGCACTTACTATTACTTGTGCAATGAAGCCACATGCAAGTAGAATTCATAACTCATGGCATCTAGATACACTCAAGGACAAATACAAACCAATGTTATTGGCATCCTGATAAGAAAGATGATGAGATACATCCAATTAATGTATGTCACAACATCTTATTCAATGAAGATGATTTGGATAGGGAGGTTACAAATGAGAATCCTTATTGGTGTGTGAGTAATCCTCTTTTTGAAGACTTCTCAAGAAAATTGCATGCCAATACTATTAGTAAACAGGTGGAATCAAATTTATTAATTGACTTTGATTGATGGGTCAAATATGCATAAGGATAGTTATAATTATTTCTTTCTTTTAATTATTATGTATTTAAATACTAATTAGCAGTTACCTAATTAATTAGATATGAAATGATAGAAGGGTAAATAAGATTAATAGTTAATTGACATTTGATGAGATAATTGATTGGTTGGAATGATTCAGGAGACTAAAATTCTTTGAGAAGTTTTGTCAAACAGTGTCCTTGCGTTGTGTATGCATCCATATGTTACATATGTTCCTATGACGACAATAACTAGGACATTTGAAAAAATTCCTCTTTCCTTTATGCTTTCATGACAGCAAGAAAGTTGAAAGCAATTGTGGAGTTTAGGCTTATATCTGTAAATTGCATTTGCTTGACAGTTTCTAAAGCCTTCTCAACACATTGTCCATATATTGTTCCAAAGGTCTCATTATGGCACATGCTAACAACACACTGGCTCTAAAGCTTTCACTATGGAACAGTTCTGCAGTAATTGAAGATATGTAATCTTTAGAGGACTCATATGCACCAAGTTATTGTTAAGCTCCCATACTGTACACTGGACAAAAGACAATTGTGCATCCAACGAACTAGTCTATGAAGATTAGCATAGGCTGAGCACTGTGAAACCCAATCTGCCTATGGACTCGAAAATGAAAGAAAACTGAGGAAAATAACTATTTATTGCCTCAAGTAACTTGTTTGCAAGTGTGCTTTTTGGAACCATGACAACCTTTGCCCTGTCACTACAAACTCTTCCCTAGAAAAGACATATAGACACACACACATATATATACATATGTATACACATGCACAGATACATGTATGTATACACACATATATGCATGTATGTACATGCATGCATGCATATACACATACATGCATCCATACACATACATATATGCATAGATATATCCAGAGACATATGCATCCATGCATACATGCATCTACAAATGTCTACATAGATATGCACATAGATAGATGCATATGTACATAGAGACATTCATACATACATATATGCATGGACACATCACGCACAAAGCAATAGTGATAGTCCAACTAAAGCACTATGAAACACAACTTCATTATGCACTTTAATGGAAAGAAACTATGAAAATTAACAAATTATCACCTCAAGTAACTCGTTTCTAGGTCAGGACTCTACAACTATAACATCTCTTGCTCAGTCACTACAAACTCTTCCTCAGAACACGGGCTTATAGAACACAAAAACAACACACGCAAAGTAATAGAGATGCATAGCAAGTGGCTTAACTCTATATTAAATGACCAAAGTACCCTGGCCACACGTGGCCACCAAGCCATTTCAGCACCTTCACTTCTAGCCAGATTCCATTTAATGCATTTAATTTGCATTCATGCATTATGTATGCCTACCTGCTAGTTTTATTATAAACTATGCCTTTGCTTAAATTTATTTAATCAATCTATGCGTTCGCATTTTCCTGATATTTTAATGCATTTAATCTGCATTCATGGATTATGTACCTCTAGCCGCCAGTTTTTAAACTATACCTTTGCTTAAATTTATTTAATCAATCTATGCGTTTGCATTTTCCTGAATTTTTAAAACAAAAATGATTTATAAAGCTAAATGGATGAATAGGAAAATAGATAAATGCTAATTTTCCAATATGAAAAATATCTCTCCAAATTCAAACTATACAAAAAAGTAAGTAATATGTTAAATGTCGAAATGTGATTGGCCAATGCTACCGGTTAAAAGCATTTCGAGCGAATGCATAAGTATTCTTGCCTTGACGCTAGGAACCAATAAAATTTAGGCTATACAAAATAGTTTATCCAAGTGAGTGCTATTAGGTTTGTTATCTTTGTTTTCATAGGCAACTTAAAAATGGGTTCACAAGGAACAGCTATAAATTGATGATAATCAACTACAACCTATTCACTTGCTCAAACCAGCATAGCAGCCAAATGGCTCAACAAATTTGGTGACCAAAACCAAAGATGTTTTGTAGAACAGTTTTTTTTGGCACTATTTTAGGCATCAAGCGAGATGAAACATTATGTGTCATTTTCAAAGCAAATAGAAAACCAAAGGAAGAGCTTTTGTCTTCAAATGCTTGGAAAACTTCCCAGCCGAACAGTAGATTATGAACATATTACACATACCAATCAACTCTATGATTTTAAAGATTGAATATATGCATATTTAAAGCCATCTATTATCTATTCTTTGTATATGTCTAAACTATTTTTGAATTCACTTGCAAGCTGCAATGATTGTGAAGCATTGTGTGTTCAAATGCTTTAAAATAAAGTTACACGAACATATGCAATGCACTAATTGTTCTTGTTCTTTTCGAGATTTAGATGGTTTGTTTCTTCTGCAAGAAGATTGAGCTGGCTCATGTATTTGTTAAGTCTATTACAGATGAGCAAGAGGAGCAGCACAAGGAAAATTTTGATTTTATAATGAAAGCAAAAAGTTGGATGGGCATGTCACAACTTGTCTTCTCTATCTGTTATTGGATACAGTTAGTCCTAATATCTTCAAGAAAACAAAATAACACAGCGCAAAAGTCAGTAAACATAGATAGTTGTTTAAATGTTTGCAAAATTGATGGTACTTTTGACTCATTTTGGATCTGTGGGCTTTTTCAGCTTTCACAGTGACTGTTTTAGCAAAAAGAGTGTTGTTGACAGGGACTCAAGATGATTACAGGTTTGTTCTTTGAAACCTTGCATGTCTTGTGTTGGAAGAATTTGCAAGATATTTGGCTTCACATTCTAATTCCATTGCTAGTAGTCTTTAATAGAGAACAATATTTGAAAGATCTTTCAGAGATTGTATTGCAGAGAGTTAGAGGATAAAGTTAGCAAGGGTCCTTGAAGACATTTACTCATTTCAATTATTTCACTCTGCCCACACAAATGGTTGTTTAAATGTTTACATAATTAATGGTTCTGTTGAATCCCAAAGATATATGAAAAGAAAGAAAAAATCTAAATGAGGCTTGTCTAGGGAATGAGAGTGTGAAGATTCAACAGCAACATTTGTTAGTTATCATAACTCTTTATTACAGAAACTCAAATATCTTAGTAAAGAAGACAAGACTACTACTTTACATGGGATTGGGCAACTTCTGAGTATATAAATTGATTTAATAAATTTAAGCAAAGGCATAGATTTGAAAAATGACAGCTTTCATCAATGCAAAGGGGACGTTTACAGTGATAGAGCAAAAGTTCCTATGCTCGTTGAATGAACACCAAGAGACGAGTTACTCAAGGTAACAAATAGCTACTTTTATTTATTTTGTTTCATTTTATCGCGGAAATGCAAGTTGGGTTTCACAATGCATCAAAACACACTTGTGTAAACAACTCCCAAAATTATAATTGCAATGGATGACAGTGATAGAGTATTGGATACTAATAGTGAAAACACCAAAAAACACCAGCAAGTATTTTTTTAGATTCAATAGAAACAAGTATTAATTATTTTTTTAGATTCAATAGAAACAAGTATTAATTGAAAACAGATTAACCTGGCAGACTATCTATCATAGGTTCTTGAATTCGAAATGTTCAAGTGTAACCATGGTTCTCTACAGGCTCTGGCTATGCATTTTAACTATATTGCTTTCTAGATATTCAAGATACACTTTTTTTGTAGACTGTAGCAAATAGTCTGTCCAAAGTCCTCAGATCACTGATAACAAGGTCTATAGAAATGAATTTAATTGCTCTTTTGCATCAAGCCTAAAGAACTACTGTAAGTATGGTTTCCAAACAAATTTAAATCAATCAGTTTAAATCAAGAAAGGTTTCTAACTACACTAAATACTTGAACTATAAAGCATCATTGCTTCAAGCCATAGCAAAAGTGCACAGACGAGTTCAGACCACATTGGCTCCAAAGCTCTCATTATGGGACAGCTCTGCATAATGGACAAAAGGGTTTCTACATAATGCCTATGAAACCACATTTCATAACAAGTTGTAGTTGTTGCTTAATGCTAAACCAGCTACTAATGAATAGCAAAAGTTTCAAAAATCTCAGTTAACATGTAAAGGGCTGATAAATATTGATCTTCCAGCTGGATGGAGTCATTTTACTTCAATTGTTTAGCACTTATTCTTGATTGTTTAATCCAATCACATGCAACCTGAATTCAGAACAGCTAGCATCCATACACACCTATGCATATATACATGCTCTCTAACATATTGATATGCATATGGTTTTCTACTGGCACAATCCTTGAACATTCTTTAGGTGCAAGTGCTAGTTTATTAATTGGCGTTGATTGATGGATAAAATGTATACATAGACACATACTTGCACACATGCATGAATGCACAGATGCATACATACATGCATGGATGTACACATATATACATGCATACATACATACATGATTACACACATACATATATATATGCATATATCCACGTATTAATAGATCCCTTAAAATATGCATATATTCAAATGACCCCATCGAGTTGGGGAATGAATATTTATGTGGCTTTTACATGATAGCAATAAATCTTATAAATATGCATATATGCATGAGGACACATAGCCATAAATGAATCTATGCATTTGCATTTTCATGAGCATTTTAAAACAAAAATGATTCAGAAAGCCACTCCCATGGGTAGCAAAAATAGATAAATGCCAATTTTTTTATATAAAAAATAACTTACGAAATTGAGATCATATATATAAAAAGCAATATGTTAACATGCTGAAGTATAACTGGCTGGCGCCATCCACAAAAAAGCATTTAAAGAAAATTCAATAGTAATATGTTATATACATACATACATACATGGAAACATAGATACATGCATTCATATATACATAATTACATGCAGACATATATACATGCATACTTGTATGCATGGATGCATATGACTATATTTCATGGGATTGTTAAAGAGTTCACTTGCTTTCTATATACTTTCATATTTTGCATGTGTGCCTATGAGGACAGTAACCATGATATTTGACAATATTCCTCTATCCTTTATGACAACACATTGGTTCCAAAGCTCTCTTTATGGGATAGTTATGCAGCAATTAAAGATATATAATCTTTATTGGTCTCACATGCACCAAGTACAATGAGCAAAAGGATTTTTACTTAATGCCTCCGAGACCCAAATGAATCCTTGGTATTTCAAGGAAAGATTCGAATGGATAACACTTAAAATGATCTAAACTATGATTTTATAATCAAAGTATCCAAATGCATTGAAGCAATGTGAAACCCAACTTCCATTTAAGATGTAAAATGAAAGTAAATAGAAGAAAAAATGCATTTGCTTCAAATTTTCTAAAGCATTTTCAACACATTGTCTACCCATTGTCCAAAATATGGTTTTCTATTGGCATACTCCTTGAACCTTCTTTAGGTCTAACTGCTACTTTGTTAAAAGACTTTGATTGAAAGGTGAAAATGTGAAATGTGGCCAAGGTTAATTATAATTATTTCTCTCTTTTAATTGTTATATATTCAAAGACTAATTAGCAATCCGAACAACCTCCCCTCTAGTCAGATGCCATTCAATGCATTCATTTTGCATCAATGAATTATGTACCTTCAGCCACTAGTTTTAGTCAAAGTATACATATGGATTCAAAATCAAACTCTAAAAATAAAAAAGACTATGTTTAAATTATACAGTGCAATCAGCCAGCAAAGAAATTCATTGGATAGTAATTGCATTTCTGATGTCCAATTGCTTGATTTTTATGAACCATATAGCATATGCCACTTACAATACCCATTTGTAAAGATTGTCCTTGTAACAAGAAGCAACGATATGACTACAAGTACAATCAATAAAGTGAGAATCTTGAATTAACCTTTTTCTTTGTCTACTCTATGCAATTGTAAACAAAGGAGAAGGTTCATTCTAGAAACTCACCCTGTACTCTTTTCTTGAAGAATTTGCTACAATTGCACCGCTACACCACCTCTCTTGTTCCAATCAAAAGCATTCCACCATGTAATAAGCTTTCATTAGAAAATGAAGACCATTTGTTTGTTTTTCTAAAAGAATAGCAATAAAGCTCAAGGAAATGACCAAAATGCAAAGAACTCCCAAAATTACAATTACAATGAATAATGCTCCTAGTGCGATGGATACTATTAGCCAAAACCAATAAAACACTAGCAAGCATTTTTTAGATTCAAGAGACGCAAGTATAAATGTAAATTAGATCTTAACCATACAAACTATTTACCACAGGTTCTTGCACTACAAATGTTTTGGCAATGAATTTAACTGCTCTTTTGCACGAAGTCTAAAATTATTTCATCAAGCAATATTACTTGACTGCTTTATGGCAACATTGCAATATGAATTCTAAAACATATTTGAGATATTTTTTTATAACCCCAAGATACAATTTCCTAACTTGCTAAGCATTCAGTCTAAGTTTTCCAATTACAAAATCTCAATTTGTTGTTTTCTTGGTATGTTTTAGTCATCGGCGAGATCTTTTTGTGGAAAGCCATAGCAATAATTGTCTCATTCTTTGCACTTTGTAAACAGAAACAGCAAGCAAAATTATTTCAAGCGAACCATTTTAATCAATTGCACATACACTATCATGACAACAAGACCTGCAAAAATGCATGACAATTTAAAGCCATCACTGGTATTGCCTCATGACCACCAACCTATGCACAAGCACATACCGCCTACCATATTAACATGCACATGGTTTTCTATTGCCACTTTGTTCCTTGAATTTGATCGATAGGTAAAATGTGCACAAGGATAATTGTAATTTTTTCTTTATTTTAATTATTATTTATTTAAAGACTAATTAACAGCTACCTAATTAATTAGTTATCTGATGATACAAGGGTAAAAGAGAAATATGGAATTGACTACATTCACATGAGTAAAATGTCACATGGACCTATTAGCTGACACGCTACATATACTGTGGCTTTTGAGTGAGCTTAATCCATCTACATGCAAATAGAAATCACAACCCATGGCATCCATACACACCTATGCACAAATACATGATGTCTAACATATTATCATGCACATGTTTTTCTACTACTACTTTGTTAATTGGCTTTGATTAACAGGTGAAATGTCCACAAGGATAATTATAATTATTTCTTTCTTTTTATTATTATGTATTTAAAGACTAATTAACAACTACCTAATTAATTAGATATGAGATGATAGAAGAGTAAATGAGAGCTAGCAACTCAATAAAAATGCCAAAGTTAACATGTGAAAGTCAAGGTGTCTAGATTAAATACTCATTGCATTCCTCGGAAGCACATTTTCCTGAGGAGTTTTGTAAAACAGTTCACTTGCCTTATAAATGCTTCTGTATTTTGCATGTCTACCTATGAGGACAATAACCATGATATCTGACAACATTCCCCTATCCTTTATGATTTCCTAATAGCGAAAAAGGTCAAAGCACTTGCAGAGTTTGGGTTTACTTCTCTATACTGCATTTGCCTAGCAGTTTCCAAAGCCTTTTAAACACATTGTCCTCACATTCTTCCAAACCTCTCATTATGGGACACATTGTCAACACATTGGTTTCAAAGCACTCATTATGGGACAGCTCTACAGTAATTGAAGATATCTAATCTTTACAGGACTTGAATGCACTAAGTAGAATGGACAAAAGGGTTTCTACATAATGCCTATGAAACCACATTTCTTTGACGAGTTTTGTCAAACAGTTCACCTGTCTTCTGTATGCTCCCAAAATTTTGGATTTATGCCTACGAGGACAATAACTATGACTTTTAACAAAATTCCTCTATCCTTTATGCTTTGATGACAACGGAAAACCTCAAAGCAACTGTACAGTTTTAGTTATTGTCGACACATTGTTCCAAAGCTCTCATTATCCCACGCGTTGACATAATTTTGGTTCCAAAGCTCTCTTTATGGGACCGCTTTGCAGTAATCAAAAATATGCAAACTTTACAGGACTCACATGCATAAAGTAAAATTAACAAGAGGGTTTCTACATAATTCCTATCAAACGCAGATGAAACCTTCGCATTTGAACGAGAAATTCGAATAGATAATACTTAAACTAGTTTAAAATAAAACCCTACTTGCATTTCTCGTATTAAATAGAAGAAAACAGGAAAAACTTACCTCTTCTGACCTCAAGCAACTCATTTCTCGCTGTCCAGTGCGCAACTCTACAACTACAAGATCTCCTGCTCGGCCACACGATAGAGCACTATGAAATACAGCTTCGTTATGCACTTTAATGGAAAGAAACTATGAAAATTAACAAATTATCACCTCAAGTAACTCATTTCTAGGTCTGGACTCTGCAACTATAACATCTCCTGCTCAGTCACTACAAACTCTTCCTCAGAACACGGGCTTACAGAACACAAAAACAATACACGCAAAGTAATAGAGATGCATAGCAAGTGGCTTAACTCTATATTAAATGACCAAAGTACCCTAGCCACGCGTGGCCACCAAGCCATTCTAGTGCCTTCACCTCCAACCAAATGCCATTTAATGCATTTAATTTGCATTCATGCATTACATACGTCTACCCGCCAGTTTTATTATAAACTATGCCTTTGCTTAACTTTATTTAATCAATCTATGCGCTCGCATTTTCCTGATATTTTAATGCATTTAATCTGCATTCATGGATTACGTACCTCTAGCCGCCAGTTTTTAAACTATGCCTTTGCTTAAATTTATTTAATCAATCTATGCATTCGCATTTTCCTGAATTTTTAAAACGAAAATGATTTATAAAGCTACTCAGACGAATAGAAAAATAGATAAATGTTAATTTTCCAATATATAAAATAGCTCTCCAAATTCAAACTATACAAAAAATAAATAATATGTTAAATTTAAATGACACTCCATGGCCAAGCGATTCTGTGCTAATGTATATGGCCTGCCCAGTTTTAACTAATAAACATATGTGATTTTTGCCTATTAAATGGAAAATGACAAAAGGGTCATCCATTTGTATTGGTACCAAAACTCCTAAAGGACCGTAAGTTCCTGCATGGTAGTAATCTGTTAAAACCGCCCCGGAATCTCATCAATGCATAAAACGCCCCTGAATCTCATCAGTGTATATAAATTAAGTAGTTCTATAATTCTGCCCCGCATCTTCACGGGGTTTTTACCATAATGTCCCACCCAATAACGAAAATTTCTTTCCTCATTTTCTCCGCTGTCTCTCAAGAACACAAGCATAAAGCATTCTCTCTCCTGCCCCCTGCCTTCCTGCACCACCCACGGAAAAAACATGATCAATTTCATTGTCCACACTGACGTAAGCAGCATATTTCGGTTGGGCTTAAACATCACACACTAAGCTTTGACTGCTTAAGTGGTGAATGTGGGCCCACTTAACCTATTCCGTTCCTCTACCAAAATCCGTTTGCCTTAAAAAATTACCGTGACCGTCAACGGTTAGCAGTCCCCCGCGCATATAGAAAACCATGTTCAAATTCAAACACAATATTCCCACCCAGTTGCAGAAGTTTGGTAGATACCATAAAATATCTAAGAAGAGCACGGTGCTTTCGCAGAAAGACGCTAAAAAGGCCTAATGTGTGGCAGTCCGCTTAAATTTAGGCCTAGGCTGAGGGCTCTGCAGAAGCTTGTTCCTGGAGGGACAAATTTTGCGAAGGCGGAAGTGTTGTTTAGCGAGACGGCAGAATACTTTATTTCGCTGAAATGACAGGTTTTTTTTACTTCAGACCTTGATGGATTTGTATGCGAACGGTGGAACAAGTGATCGTTGCTTCGATCATAGGAGCATTCTGTCGCTGTGGGAAAAGATGGACAATGTAACTAAAATTTTAGGGAGAAGGCTTTTTATTTTTTATTTTTTGTGAAGTGAGGCACAAATTTTTTTATTTTTCCTCTTTCTTTCTTCAAAGATCACTTTTAATGTCCAACAAACCAGCGTCTGTATTTGAAATTTGAGATTTTTTTTTACCTCTCCAGTTCTATATAATGCCTGGCAAATCAGCACTTTATTTGAAATTTAAGTTACCATTTTTTTGTTTTTATATTTGTTATAGAGCTCTCCATATTTGGTTTTAGAATGTATTAAAATTTAATAATATTATTGCAATGTCAAAATGCTCTATATTTGGCTGGCCAATGCCTGTTTATTTTGTGGGATGAGAGAGAATGAGTTGGCGCAGTATCGGAATTGGTTTTTCAGAGAATATAATCTTGGGTTTAATTTTAAAAGCAAAACTGTTAGAATTTATATTTTAAATTAGATTTTAATTTAAAATAATTTTAAGGAAGAATAGAATTGTGAACATCAAACTCTTCAAATAGAAGTTCATTTATAAATCCCAAAGAGATTTAGGTTGACACGATTAAATTATTCCAATACTTATTGACATGTGAGGAGTTGGTAGATCCCCTTTTGTCCAATATCTTGGGCAATATCCTTAGAATTTGATAAGAAAATAAAGACAATGATAACTTAATGGCTCTAATTAACTAGGAGGAAATTAACCGTGCCTTCTTTCAACTCTACTTGGATAAATCCCTTGGTCCAAATGGTTTCTTAGTCCTTTTTTACTAGTTTTGATAGGATTTCATTAGAACATAAATTTGAAAACTAGTAGAGGATTCAAGGAAATCTAGTGAGATTTTGAGAGATTTTAATAACACTAATATAGTTCTCATTCCAAAAAAAAATTGTTCTATTATTCCCTCTTTATTACTACTTGATCTCTCTATATAATAAAATTTACAAAATCATTTCCAAAGTAATGACTAATAGATTAAAGCTCCTGGTCCCTTCCATTATCTCTCAAAAATAAAGTAGTTTTACACTAGGGAAAAATATCATAGATGGTATTATTATAGCTCATGAATCACTTAATTCCATAAAAAAAAAATCAAAAGAGTATGATTATCAAGCTCAATATAAGCAAGGCATATGATCAAGTAAGTTAGAGATTATTAATGAAAACTTTTGAAAATTTTGGATTTAACCATAGATAGCTATACTAGATCTATTCTTGAATTTCCTCCACAAGATATTTAGTAGTGGTCAATAGATCACCATGTGGCTTATTCAAGGCTATTCGAGGTATAAGGTAGTGAAATCCCCTCTCTCCCTTTCTCTTCATGATTATGACAGAGGAATTGGGTAGAGTATAAATAAAAAGATGGAGGTGGATAGGTGGAAAGGTATCTTAGTAGCCAAAAATATTCCAACAATCATTCATCAACTTTTGTTGATGATACAATCCTTTATGGTAGTGTAACTCTTGATGAAGCAATGGTTGTCAAGGCAACACTAGATGACTATCAAATATTATTCATATCAGCTAATGAACACAAAAAATCTAAGATACATTATTCTTCAATTAAAATAAATCAACTTAGAGAAGGATTGTGACTCTTCTAGGCTTCAATATAGAGAACCCTCCAAGTAAATATATGGGTATACCCGTGTTCCAAGGAGCCACTCACACAAGACTATAAACATATTAAGTAAGAATATGTAAATAAAAATTAGAATCATGGAAAGTGTGTTGGCTAATATTATGGAGATAATAACCATGATCAAAGTGATAGTTGGTTTCTATCCTAATTTATATTCAAGTCCATGCTTAGAATTAACTAGGAAAGCTTCTAAATATTTCAATGGGATACATAAAATCTTCAAATGTAAGGATCCAATGAGATAAAATAGACCCCCTTAATTTATTGGGACAAGGTGAAAAATAGAAAGGAGAAAGATGGTACAAGGATTAGAGATATTAAATATCAAATTTTAACTTTGGGAGAAAATCTTAATTTTGGAGAATGCATGATAATTTAGAAGCCCTAAGGTGTAAAATTATTAGAAGTAAATATTTAGATGAGGAAGAGCCAAGGTGCATCTTTACAATTGCTAACCCTCTTGATAGACCTCATCTTTGGAATCTAGGGTTAGCTCTTTCAAAAACTAGGATGGAATGGAGCTCTTTTACCAATAGCTTCAATCATTATTGGAGTTAGTTATATCTTTTTAAAGGCTTAGTTTGGGTTAGTCTTTGGGATGAATATTCAACCATGGTCATATGGTATCTATGGAAAGAACATACTTGTAGAATATTTAAAGATAAAGCCTCATCCATTGAAGTAATAATTAAAAATATTGAAATAGGGATATGTGAATAATTCACAAGAGTGAGGAGAATTGGGGCATGAAGATTCATTATTTAGGATGAAATATTCAATAAAGAAGGGATATTAATAAAATCTCCTACCTTTGTTAGAAAAACTAGACATGGGATGGACAAAAAGCTGAAATGAAGGACAACCAAATGGGTGGCCTTCCCAAGTGATAGACCAAACCTTAATTTTGAAAGAGCCTTGAGAGGTGATCTAGGGGCTGAGGTGCAGTATGTATCCTAATTAATGACCAAGGAGTCCTCATTTAGGAAAGATCAATTTTTTATGCAAAAGGAATAAATAATGAAGTGAAATTTGCCACTCTTTTAGAAGGTTTGAAGATTTACATTGAGGAGAAACTGGTTCAAGTTGATATTAAGGGTATTCATAGATTGTAATTAGAGAAATAACAACCTAAAAGGTAGTTAATTAAAAAAATTCTAATTAGATACATTATATTCTATCATTCTTAGAATCCATCAATAATTTCACCACCAAATAAAAAAATTCTAATTAGATACAATAGATTCTATCATACTTAGAATCCATCAATGATTTCACCACCAAACACATATACAAAGAAGTAAATAAAGAGACAAATTTTCTATCTAATAAGGCATCCATCAGATAGAGGATTATTATCTCAAAGGAAGTAGAGGTTGGTCAGGTTTGGTGGTTATCATCAGTATAACTAAATCCCAACAAGGAATTTGGCCAGATTGTGATGGGGTAGTTCGACAACTTGAAATAATATATTTTTTAGGGAATTTTGAATAAAATAGAAATGATCCAGGAGTTGTATCTCATCATAAAAACTAATAAATTAAATTATATTTTTCTTGACTATAATGAATACCTCTATTATAGAAGATGGAAAAATGGATTCTCATACTCAACTATGTCTATGCTTGCAAACAAGAGGACCTCACAATATAACTAAAATGAGTCTTCCACATGGAATATAAATCTATAGAGAAATCCATTAGGGAAGTCATGAGGAATATGCATATAAAGTAATCACACATCCATGATGGCATGCTATTAGATAAATTCCTCTCCAACTTTTTTCTGACATTGGGGAAGAAAAATTGGAGGATGGTGGCTTAAAAAGTTTCCTCAACCTAAGTTTTAGAAGTGAGGAAATGAAGGTTATTTCAACCTTCAACAAATTATTGCACTATGTTGTCATCAATGTTTTCATTGATGTCAACCTCTAGTGTGGTAATGATGAGGTGTTTGTTGTGTTGAGTAGGTGTTGTAGATGCAACAGGGTCACTTGGTTTCCAAGTGCTTTTGAAAAAAATTATATAAAGAGTGTACAAGGTGACAAGGGTGTGTTCTATGTTGTGCTATACATTTCTTCATTCTTGAAGTTGTGCCTTTGAAGGTGTTATATCCAGAGTTTTAGGTTTTGGATCACACGGCAATAGAAGATGTGTTTAAGTGTTTGGTCTGTGAAAAGGGATATCTGGGAGAAATGGAATTCCTCTGCATTTCTCTATGCTAAAGTTTCTTGTCTTCTAGATTTGGGAATGTGCTAATGATGCTTTTATCTATCTTCCCTTGGATGGTTTGGTGTTCAACTATTTTGCAAACTTGGTTCATGAATTGTATCTTAGTGGCAGTTTGATTGGTTACATAGGATGATAGAATTTTTAGTTTCATGTGTTTGCGCCAGTGATTTTGAATATTCTATTGGTGTTGGAATATTCCAAGATATTATGTAATGTTTCTACATGGTTTGCGGGATGTTTCTGGACCCGGTGAAGTGTGTATGTGGTTGCTTGGTAGCATTAATACTGATTTGGCCAACTTGGCATGTTAGTGCTATTTACGAATGTGCTTCATGGATTGTGGAAGCCTTGTGTAGTGTGTCAATGTATATTTGGGTTCTAGTTTACCCTTGGTCAGTATATAATGTCGTCTATAATGAACTTATCATATCTTTCGTATGCCCCAAGTTGAGGCACACTATTTGGCATAAATTACTAAATTAGAATATGACCCAATAGTGGGATGTGCATTTTTATACTATAGGGACACTCTATTATGATCCAACCCTATGGAAAAATATGAATATGGAATGGTCTCCACAACATTTCCCTTGTGAATGGTTTTTAGTTCTAGAAAGTGGAGCAGTGATTTTGAGACCTAACAGATTATCCTAATGGTCAATGATGAAATGACCTAGGTGTTGTGTCCTTTTAAACATTTTTTGGATGTATAATTTTATTTTCTTGGCATTGTGAGATAGAAAATAATGACTAGTTGGAAATGGATTGGACTCAATATTTTTTAATTATAAAAATTAGTCCAAGGCTACACATATGACACCAAATTAGGTCAATTTTAGGCCTACAATCTATAAATATAGGTGGATTAAATAGTTTTGTGAGTTGGTAAAGTTCTCAGTAGTTCAAGTCATGTCTAGAGTCATTATATAAGTGATACATTAATCAACATCATGTGCTAGGGAAATGTACTAAGGACACCCAAGGGTATGTGTAGGATCATCATGGGAAAAATAGGGCCTTAAGTGGCAAAAAATTCAGAAAAATCAGAGTTAGGCAACTTGACGTAAAATTTTGAATAATTTATCTATATTATTTCAAAAATATGTAAGAATATAATTTGTAGAAAATTGAATGTAGTTTCTAAACTACTAGGTTTATTTTTTAAAAAACAAAATCTATTTGGTGAA
>VDFB02269617.1:5294-30189 GCA_007258455.2 Sequoia sempervirens | reverse complement strand
ATGTATCCTAATTAATGACCAAGGAGTCCTCATTTAGGAAAGATCAATTTTTTATTCAAAAGAAATAAATAATGAAGTGAAATTTGCCACTCTTTTAGAAGGTTTGAAGATTTACATTGAGGAGAAACTGGTTCAAGTTGATCTTAAGGGTATTCATAGATTGTAATTAGAGAAATAACAACCTAAAAGGTAGTTAATTAAAAAAATTCTAATTAGATACATTATATTCTATCATTCTTGGAATCCATCAATAATTTCACCACCAAATAAAAAAAATATAATTAGATACAATAGATTCTATCATACTTAGAATCCATTAATGATTTCACCACCAAACACATATACAAAGAAGTAAATAAAGAGACAAATTTTCTATCTAATAAGGCATCAATCAGATAGAGGATTATTATCTCAAAGGAAGTAGAGGTTGGTCAGGTTTGGTGGTTATCATCAGTACAACTAAATCCCAAGAAGGAATTTGGCCAGATTGTGATGGGGTAGTTCGACAACTTGAAATAATATATTTTTTAGGGAATTTTGAATAAAATAGAAATGATTGGAGTTGTATCTCATCATAAAAACTAATAAATTATATTATATTTTTCTTGACTTTAATGAATACCTCTATTATAGAAGATGGAAAAATGGATTCTCATACTCAACTATGTCTATGCTTGCAAACAAGAGGACCTCACAATATAACTAAAATGAGTCTTCCACATGGAATATAAATCTATAGAGAAATCCATTAGGGAAGTCATGAGGAATATGCATATAAAGTAATCACACATCCATGATGGCATGCTATTAGATAAATTCCTCTCCAACTTTTTTCTGACATTGGGGAAGAAAAATTGGAGGATGGTGGCTTAAAAAGTTTCCTCAACCTAAGTTTTAGAAGTGAGGAAATGAAGGTTATTTCAACCTTCAACAAATTATTGCACTATGTTGTCATCAATGTTTTCATTGATGTCAACCTCTAGTGTGGTAATGATGAGGTGTTTGTTGTGTTGAGTAGGTGTTGTAGATGCAACAGGGTCACTTGGTTTCCAAGTGCTTTTGAAAAAAATTATATAAAGAGTGTACAAGGTGACAAGGGTGTGTTCTATGTTGTGCTATACATTTCTTCATTCTTGAAGTTGTGCCTTTGAAGGTGTTATATCCAGAGTTTTAGGTTTTGGATCACACGGCAATAGAAGATGTGTTTAAGTGTTTGGTCTGTGAAAAGGGATATCTGGGAGAAATGGAATTCCTCTGCATTTCTCTATGCTAAAGTTTCTTGTCTTCTAGATTTGGGAATGTGCTAATGATGCTTTTATCTATCTTCCCTTGGATGGTTTGGTGTTCAACTATTTTGCAAACTTGGTTCATGAATTGTATCTTAGTGGCAGTTTGATTGGTTACATAGGATGATAGAATTTTTAGTTTCATGTGTTTGCGCCAGTGATTTTGAATATTCTATTGGTGTTGGAATATTCCAAGATATTATGTAATGTTTCTACATGGTTTGCGGGATGTTTCTGGACCCGGTGAAGTGTGTATGTGGTTGCTTGGTAGCATTAATACTGATTTGGCCAACTTGGCATGTTAGTGCTATTTACGAATGTGCTTCATGGATTGTGGAAGCCTTGTGTAGTGTGTCAATGTATATTTGGGTTCTAGTTTACCCTTGGTCAGTATATAATGTCGTCTATAATGAACTTATCATATCTTTCGTATGCCCCAAGTTGAGGCACACTATTTGGCATAAATTACTAAATTAGAATATGACCCAATAGTGGGATGTGCATTTTTATACTATAGGGACACTCTATTATGATCCAACCCTATGGAAAAATATGAATATGGAATGGTCTCCACAACATTTCCCTTGTGAATGGTTTTTAGTTCTAGAAAGTGGAGCAGTGATTTTGAGACCTAACAGATTATCCTAATGGTCAATGATGAAATGACCTAGGTGTTGTGTCCTTTTAAACATTTTTTGGATGTATAATTTTATTTTCTTGGCATTGTGAGATAGAAAATAATGACTAGTTGGAAATGGATTGGACTCAATATTTTTTAATTATAAAAATTAGTCCAAGGCTACACATATGACACCAAATTAGGTCAATTTTAGGCCTACAATCTATAAATATAGGTGGATTAAATAGTTTTGTGAGTTGGTAAAGTTCTCAGTAGTTCAAGTCATGTCTAGAGTCATTATATAAGTGATACATTAATCAACATCATGTGCTAGGGAAATGTACTAAGGACACCCAAGGGTATGTGTAGGATCATCATGGGAAAAATAGGGCCTTAAGTGGCAAAAAATTCAGAAAAATCAGAGTTAGGCAACTTGACGTAAAATTTTGAATAATTTATCTATATTATTTCAAAAATATGTAAGAATAGAATTTTAGAATGCACTTAACGTGAGCCTTTAAACTACTAGTTTTATTTTTTAAAAACAAAATCTATTCTCAGAAATTTGAAATTTAATTTAGTTGTACTCCTCAAATTCTAGCTGAAAAAATAAGTAGGTGTATGTTTTGACCAATTTAAATCCATAATAAAATAATAATATTTTTTGAGAAACTGAGATAAGCAGAGGGGAATCCATTCTTTCGTAATGTGATGGTATAATTTTGTAATTTATTTCCAGCCAAGAACAAATTAAAAATTTACTTTTGTTAACTTTTAAAAATATTAAAACCCACGCCTGAAACTGACTCTGAACTTGGTCAAGTCTTCATGGAAAATTTAGATTATTTTGAACTCACAGGCAAAGGAATGGGATGCACAGTTTGATTCAAAAATATATTATCAAGTTTTGAACGAGTAGATGTTTTTCTAATCAACTCACATTGAGACTCCCAGGCCATCAACAGGAAATGAATAATAATTATTTACAACTGCAAAGAAAGCAGAATTTACCTATATTTTATGGAAAGTCGAATCTCTTATAAACCTCTTTTTCATTCTCTAATTCTGTAATTTTCTAGTAAAAGAAAATTCACCTCATACATAAATTCCTGGTAGAACACCACCAGATATCGCTCTACACACTCTCAACAACCCACACCAGGATCATCCCCACATACCCCCAAAATGGAATTGCCACAAAAATAAACATCAGAACATGATAATCTATGCAAATAAATACATCATAAGAATGATAAACTAAAAATAAGCGTGATAAAGTAATCGAATAAGAGTAAATATAATAAAATAAATTTGAATATGATAATATGAAAAACGAGTATAAATATATGATAAGAGATGCATACTTGAGATACTTGCACATGTTTGATCATTATGGATGAAGATGAAATATACCCCCACTTTTTCCCTTGAATGAGAAATCATGAAGGAATATATTATACAGAAATAAATAAAAAATACCCCCCAAGTGACAAGATCAAGTGAAAATAATAAAAATGGACATAGCATAAAAACACAATATATAATATGTAAAATATACGTGGAGTGATTAACTAGTGAAATATTCACCACCAAGCATGTTTAAATAAGTACTCAAATTTGAATGAGACTACAAGGAAAGCCCAATGATGACCAAAAATATAAATAAATATGATCTCCAAGGTAGGATGTTGTGTCCTAGCTTATAAGGACTCCTCATGTTTTGTTTATATTAGCCATGTTGGGTCTTGAAATAACCACTCACACTTCTAGAGTGGTAAATCTACTTCAAGGTCAAAGATATGTCACTCTTGAAGGTGGAGAGACTAAATCATCAACACAGAGTGAGTGATGGTAGGTTAGTTTCTAAGAGTGGGTAATATCTCCTTCACTTTGGGTTCAAATAGACCTAGAAAGGTGTTCTTGAAGGCAATAATTGGTAACATTTAATTAAAAATAAATATATACAAGATAAATACATTACAATAATATCCAAATGTATAATTTGATCCCAAATTCTATCACTAGGTCAAAGGCTAACCTACTTCTATAACCTCTATTACATTGATACAAATATGCAAGACATGATCCTCTAAGGATAAAATTGCTTTGAATTGCTTCAAATATGTTCCTTGGGTATAATATTGGATAAAGTAGTGCATATAACTAACTTCCTAATCCTACACTACTAGTGAATACTTTTTTTCATTTTAATGATGCATGGAGGGTTAATACTTCTAGGACTAGTGCATTATATTGGGTTACAAAGTCACAACCAACCAAAATACACAACATATAGACACGATAAAAGAGATATGATATAAGAATATTAAAATACTAATGATCCCTCTCCAAAATTCTAGAAATCCACATTCAATAAGGACAAGATCATTATAAATACAATATGTAATGCATTAAAGTGTTGCAAAAATTATCAAATTATTATTACATTTAAACTACCAAATGCGAAAAGATAAAACCCTAAGCTAAGAATAAGTTTTCACACTTCATCACTTGAAATTATTCTTGAAGATCCATAACTAGCCAAGTAAACATTTAGTAATAAATATTTGATACAAGATGCCTACCTCTTTGTGATTTGTAAAATAAGCTACCTTAATGGTGATTAGATGTGTAGGGATTGAAACCATATATCTTTCTCAATTTATAGTTGCTTGGAAATGAAAGAATGGTCAAGTCTTAAAAATAAACTAGTATATATAACACATTATATATTTAGTTGTTGAATCCTTATGCAAATTGACTCAATATTGAATATCATTAATGTTGAGCATGGAATACTCTAATATCTTGAAAAATACACTAAAATGGTGGTCTGGAGCATGCATGGAAATCATTCACATAAAAACTCAATTTCCATATTAATTTGGTATGGTGTTTCTATCATCCACCACTAAAAGTACATTTGAATCTACCACCTTGAGATAGATAATTATTTCTAGGTCGGAAAACACCTCTAGAGTAGTTGTAGGATAAAATATGGTCATTCATGGTGAGCTAGGACATGTAGAGAGTAGGTGGGAGTAAATAGTACAAAATGTACATAGGAGTTTTAGAGTTTGTGGGGTCAATAATACCTCATAACACATACCACTTTTTGGAGATTAGGGATTATGAGTACATCATACATCATGCCCAAACAAAGAAAATAAAAGTATCTTTACATTACTAAATCTAAAAGAATACATGAAGGAAATAATTAGGAGTTGAGGATTAAAGATATCGAGGAATTAATCCCATAAGTCACTTTTGTAGTCATTCAACACTTGTCACCAAGGTTGATGACTTGGTCAAATAGGTTGTTGGTTTGCACATCCCAAGTGATCCAAAGGTTGACACCTAGAGGACACTTGTCTACTTATTTGTGCTAGATCATGGGGCACTTGTCAATCCACATGATAGGTGGATTTCCTCTTCCTTGCCTATATATGTAAAGCTTCCTCATCATTGTATTTGGGTTGACTAATAACATGATTTGCATTGTTCATTTGTGCTTGTTATTTGATCTCCATTAATTTCCAAGTTCTTATAAATCTTACCATGCATTGAATGATTTTACTTAACCTATTTAATGAGTGTTGACAATTTTACCATTCAAATATAAAATATTTCAAAAATTAAATTTTGTAAATATTCTATGAATGCCTCTAGAACACTCCAAACAAAGAGATTTGATAAATTTCATTATAAAATTTATTACAGATAGATAAATTTCATTGTAATATTTATTATAGACTAGTAAACTTCTTTGTAATATTTATTGCATATTGAAAACTTCAATGAAAAAAATGCTTTCATATTAATAGGAAATAATATTCAATTTTACGATCTCTGTTTTTAAAACAAATCAATAAGAGAGCAGTAAAATAATAATTTTAAAATTAATAAATAAACTAAATAAATTTCAATTATAGAATTGTAATGGAATGATATTAAATTCTGTAAAAGAATTGGTTTGACATTCATTCCCAATCAATTCTATAATGGAATGATATTAAATTCTATAAAGTGATTGATTTGACAGTCATTATCGGTCCTAAAAAAATTGAAGCAAGGGATGCAGGAGTATTCCGACCTTCGGCCGAACCAAAAGTACAAAATTCAGAAATATATGTTGGCCGATAATTTCGTCTTCTTCCTCGCGTCTTGATAATAACAATTCATCAAGCTAAAGTCTTCCACATGCCAAAAATTAGGCCCTTCTTGACAAACCAGATCTCGGGTTAAGGTAGAGTTGGGCTCAGGTCCAATGCAACGCGATCGATTATGAAATTGGGTTGCTCTAATCCAATCTCGATGCTGCGCCAACTCATTCTCTCATCCCACAAAATAAACAGGCATTGGCCAGCCAAATATGAAACATTTTGACATTGCAATAATATTATTAAATTTTAATAAATTCCAAAAGCAAATCTGGAGAGCTCCATAACAAATATAAAAACAAAAAAATGGTAAATTAAATTTCAAATACAGTGCTGATTTGCCAGGCATTATACAGAACCAGAGAGATAAAAAAAATTCTCAAATTTCAAATACAGATGCTGGTTTGTTGGACCTTAAAAGGGATCTTGAAGAAAGAAAGAGGGAAAATAAAAAAATTTGTGCCTCACTTCACAAAAAATAAAAAATAAAAAGCTTTCTCCCTAAAATTTTAGTTACATTGTCCATCTTTGCCCACAGCGACAGAATGCTCATGCGATCGAAGCACACGATCACTCGCTCCACTGTTCGCATACAAATCCGTCAAAGTCTGAAGTAAAAAAACCTGCCGTTTCAGCGAAATAATGTATTCTGCCGTCTCGCTAAACAACACTTCCACCTTCGCCAAATTTGTCCCTCCAAGGACAAGCTTCTGTAGAGCCCTCAGCCTAGGCCTAAATTTAGGCGGACCACCAAACATCAGGGCTTTTTAGCGTCTTTCTGCGAAAGCACCGTGCTCTTCTTAGATATTTTATGGTATCTACCAAACTTCCGCAACTGGGCGGGAATACTGTGTTTGAATTTGAACATGGTTTTCTATATGCGCGGGGGACTGCTAACCGTTGACGGTCACGGTAATTTTTTAAGGCAAACGGATTTTGGTAGAGGAACGGAATAGGTTAAGTGGGCCCACATTCACCACCTGTGCTTAACAGTCAAGCCCTCGAGCAACATCTCTCTATCTGCCTGTACAAGCTGCGGAATCAATCTCCATGTCTTCGGGAATTTCTCCCATAATTGCAAGACGCCCAATCTCTCCTGTTGAGTAGGAAGAATCATCAAGTCAAAGCAACATCAATATCAACTTATCACGACAAATCAATCAAATCTGAATATCAAACAACTATTTGTTTTTCATTTTCATGAAACGCAAATCTATCAAAATCCTATTTGTTTTTAACAACTTTAGAAGCAAACCTATCAAAATCCTATTTGTTTTTAACAACTTTAGAAACAAATTTATCAACTACTGTTTGTTTTCCAACAACCTTGGGAACAAATTAATCACACAAAACATCATCAAATCAGGACAACGCAATACACAAAAAACAAAAAAATCAATACAAGGTCATGCATTGTCAAATTGATAATGGGCACTACAAAAAACTTAATGGGTGCTACAGAAACCTTCATGGGCGCTACAAAAAACTTAATGGGCGCTACAGAAACCTTCAAGGGCGCTACAGAATCATGGGCGCTATGGAAATCATCATGGGCGCTATAGGAAAGATAAATAGCGCTAAAACACACCCTTTCACATCAAAACATGGATAAATGTGCCCTGAATGGAAAATTTTCTAACACTGAAAGTTTAACAGGGTACATACAGCGGGTCCATAATGCGCCGGCCGTTGATGTCGTCGGATGCGCTCGAAACGGTGCTGGTGGATAGGAAGTGCCATCTTTCTCACTCCATAGCTCAAAAATTACAATTTTTACTAGGTTAAAATGGGAAAATGACATGGAAAATGACATTTTTAACCTATTTAAAGGCAAAATTGGGGCATTTTATCACATTTTATCACAGCAGGGGCAATTCAGATCATCAATTTTCATCTCACATCTTTCCACATCAAATTCTTCACATCATAATTTTCGAACGATGAATCGACATCTTAAAAATCATAAAAATCAAAATATTCCAAAAAAATTCCAAAATTTCAAAAAAATTCACAAAAAATCAAAATTCATCGATTCATCGTCATGGGGCATATAATCATCAACATTCACAAATCAAGATTCAAATTTCGTACCTCTTGAAGCAATGCGTAAAACACATCACTTCAAAGAGGGGCAAAATGTATGTTCCTTAAAAAATGGTCACACATAATAGTCTAGTAAATTAATTAAATATTTTACATTTAATTAAATTTTGAATTAATTCCACGATAAATAAATCTTAAATAATTTATTTATATTGTTCATTCTTTCATTTTGATTAACTAAATAAGTTTATTTAATCACTTTTCTTATCCATTTCTTAATTAATTAAATAAACATTATGATTTATTTATATTAATTATCACATAATCTTGGCTTGAATATTTTATTCAAATAAAGATTAAGTATTCTTCTATCCTCTAAAGTCACATCATAATTAAATATTTTAAATATTTAATTAATTCTTCTAAAGTTCATTCACAATCAAATATTTTAAATATTTAATTAAATCTATAGTCTTCACATCAAATATTTAAAAATATTTTAACTCACCACACAAAATTTGGATTATTCCAACAACCGTGAAACAAACTTCAAACAGAAAAAAATTAATTCCTCTGTTTCTGAGCAAGCTTGTTCCCGTGGGTTGAAGACAAACCTCCATTCTTCTCTCCAACCTCCCAACATCTTCCATCTTCCTCTCAACCTCTCCATCTCTCACCATCCAAAATTACCAAACAATCTCACAACCATTGATCTTTGCCAGCCAGGCTCTTGCCTACAAAAAGCTATAAAAGGGATTGTAGGTCTCTGAAAAAACATAGAAGCTTTGTGCGAGAAAACTATAGTAAATTTGCAATAGCACAACCTTTTAGCATCCATAGCATTCTAGAGTTTAGCATAGCATAGCTTAGCATATTAGCATTCCATATCATGGCTTATCATCCTCACATTTCATAAGCCTTCATGTCCATAATCTACACTCTATGTATAATCTACGCATATCCGTATATCAACATTTTCACTCCACCAACATATAGATTAGAGAAGTAATCTCCCTTTGCATACTCATTCTACAGGTTGCCATTCTGAGAAGCTTTGCTTACACAATTTGAGAGCAGTAGCTTCAAGCAAATCCCTGGAGATAGAGGACAATGGAGCGATTCTGAAGAAGCTTTGTTTAATCTCTTAGATTTCATTTTATTCAAATTTCTTTTAGTTTAATGTTGCATTGTGTTTTTTATAATCTTATTTTGATAATAACATTTCCCCACACACAAGGATATGTATTTTACACATCAATATTGTTAAACATCAAATCAATCAATTACTACCTTAGTCAATTACATTAAAGAAACTAACACAAAAGTCGATTACATTAAAGAAACTAACAAAGCACCCTTTAAGTCGCTAAGAGGCATCTCCATTCACAAAAGACGTGACTGAATAGAAAGATGCGATTGCTCATAACCATAGAAATTGAGGATGGAAAGGCCGATCATGTGGTCATAGTGAGTGAAGAGAAAGGCAAGTAAGGATCAGAGCACGTGGAGAATCACAGTGATCCAGGTGAGGTTATTTCACTTAGCCATTAATAATCTAGTGTTTCCAAAAATCAGATTAGATAATCGCTCAGCAATAGTTGATTGGATATATTAGGCGTTGGAATTATATTCTGCAACCTCCTTAATATCTATGATGAATTATCTTTAGAGGCTGATCTGATTGCTGTCTTGGCTGTGTCTAAACCATAAATCTTTCTGGCCGATAAACTATAGTTGCAAGCCCCCTGTACAGTCAACCTAGGCGAGGAATCTAAGTATTTAAGATTGCTGCAAATTGTAATATGATTATTTCTGAGTTCTGTATATTGCCTTTTAGCTAATACCTGTTCACGTGCCATTTAGTGGAAAATCAAAATATTGAAAGGACTAACATTATGCAGATATATATGTTTAATTCAGAATTGAATATACGAACTAGTTATGCTTATCTGATTGTTAGTACAAAGATTTCTTTAATATTATCATGATTATAATTGCTATAGGAATTGATTATGGTTTCTTTAGTATTATCATAATTATAATTGGTCTATGAAATGATTTGATAAGAATCAATAGTGAATACAAATGTATTTGATTGCTTAAAGATTGTCTTCTAAGTGTTTGCAAACCTACTAGGGAGGAAGGGCCTGAGAAAAGTGGTGCCTAGAAACCCCACTCAAGATTCCACCCCCGGAACCCAAGGCAAGGATGGGCCATGGAGGAGTGGAAATTCCACTTAAGATTCCGCCCAATCCAAAGGCATGGGTGGGCCATGGAGGGGTGGGGGTCCCACTCAAGAATCCACCTAGGCCATGGAGGGGTGGTAAGCCTAGACCACTTATAAGCTCTGCTGGCTTCCCCTATTAGGTTAAGTGTCTTCCGAGGTGATGACATGGGTGGAGAAAGCAAGTACTAAGTCGCCAAGAAGAGAGGGTTGTGGTATACAACCTCTTGGGCTTGGCAAAGGACTTCGGGCAGATCCACCTATGCCACTCCTCATGTCTTCATAGTTGCATTTTATGATTATGTTTATATTTGGATATCTAGATATTAATGCTAACAGACATATATATATGTGGAAATGTTGTTCATATGGTGAATGCAGATTTCAATCCAAGATTACTTCATTAAAGAGAACATTTATTTGAAAGGAAGAAACCCTAAACCTAATCAACAAGCGAATTCTAGGGAAAAGCAAGACAAGGGACATTACATTCAACCCTCTCAAAAGAAATCTCTGGTTGCAGTGAGTCAAATTTTCTATAAATCTCTATTATATCTGAATAGTTAGGACTGACTTTGAAAAAATCACTTTAGTTTTTTATGCTAAGCCACAGTCTTTAAGTTTGCCCTTGGACAAAGTCTTTGTATCATGCGTTTTGGATTTCAACCTGACATATTTACTCTAATAAAACCACGGATCTATGTGCAAATTTTGTCATCTCATCCAAACACCATTATTTTCACTATCCATGTTTTGAAACCCCAGCAGTTCCTCCTTTGAAAAACAAAGTTAATGTAACATGGTATTTCTTACTTGAATGCCTCACTAATTTCCCTGCAACATGTCAACGTCCATCTTTGTTTAATTTATACCTAAAGTGTGGACTTGTGGCCCACTCCCTTTATATTAAACTTAAAAGATAAAATAAAAACTGATAAATCAGTACCACCACCTTGTGCCATATAAAAAAACAGCAGACTATATTCTTATGTGCCACAAAGGCTTACAACTTACAAGAGTGTTGACAGTAAATAACACACAGTTAAATTACAGACCAAAAAACATATAGACCCATAACATCCTATATATTGGAACCTTCAGCCATTGAATTGCTTGGACCAACATCTTCTCCAACTTTTGCCATTACCAAATCTACAGTCCTGATCAGATACTTTAAGGCCCTCTTTGCCCATTCAGCTCTTGAAGTTGGCAGACACGGACCTTTAAGTTTCTTTAAGTCTTCTGGTGAAACTTCAACTCTGCCCTCCAACATGCCTTTCATCAGCTGTTCAAACATGCCCACCAAACACTAGAATCTGGCCTCCAAAGTACAGAAAGAGGCAAACAAGACTAAACCCGTGTTCAAACCAACAGTGGGAAATGGCCTCATAGAGTTGACCTATGTAACTTCCAAGTCTCTGTCCAATCCACCCAAAAATTTAACCCTCACATAGAACTCAGCCAGTGCTTTAACCAAGATCTTATCTTCAAGGAAATCAAGGAGATTAATGAAAAACATGAAGGATAAATCCAGTATGAGAGCAATGAACAACCAAATTCTGAGGACAAGATAAATGAAAATCTTGGACACCTTTCCAAGATATTGTGCTTCATGCACCAAGTGTGATACAGCACAAAACCATAACACCGAGTGCTGGGCAAAGAGCATTTAAGAAAAATAATTCTTGTTCCAGAGAAGACAAAAATCAATATTGCAGTCTTAATGTATTTATATTGTCATCATCCCTATTTGCTCTTACGCCATCAACATCATGCCACTTGGCTCTTAACCCATCCCATTTGTGCAATGTTTTGTCTCTAATCAAATGTTCCAATGAATCCACTTTGTAGTTTGCCAAAAAATCAGCTACACCATAGCAATGGCTAAAAAATTAAAAATACAATGATCCACCACTTCTAGGAGTGGTCAAGCTTCACAAAGAATATTTTCCAATTTCCAGTTTTGAGAGCCCTTCCTGTGAATGACATGAAAGATAACTATTGAGTCACCCTCAATCTGATCTTCCTGAATTCTGCATAGCAACACAATCTATAGTCCCAAAATCAAAGCTTGAGCTTCCGCTTCATTGTTCATTCCAGCTTCTGGTTTTCTTGATGCTTGCCAAAAAATCAGCTACATCATAGCAATGTCTAAAAATACAATGATGTCTAAGAGTGATCAAGCTTCACAAAGAATATTTTCCAATTTCCGGTTTTGAGAGCCCTTGCTGTGAATGACATGAAAGATATGATTGAGTCACCCTCAATCTGAACTTCCTAAATTCCACATTGGAACACAGTCCAAAGTCCCAAAATCAAAGCTTGAGCTTCTGCTTCATTGTTCGTTCTAGCTTCTGATTTTCTTGATGCTTGCCAACAAATCAGCTATGCAATAGCAATGGCTAGAAGTACAATGATCCACCACTTCTAGAAGTGGTCAAGCTTCACGAAGAATATTTTCCAATTTCCAGTTTTGATAGCCCTTGCTGTGAATGACATGAAAGATAACCATTGAATCACCCTCAATCTGAACTTCCCAAATTCCACATTGGAACACAATCTAAAGTCCCAAAATCAGATTATTGATATGCTAATTATTGACAGGCTTCCAATGATAAAGGATATCAGACATATTATACATATGCTAATTATTGATTGCAGCTTCTAATGATAAAGGATATCATAATCTTGTTGGGGAAATGGAATCAATAATCAGAAATTTGTTTGAAAGGTGCACTTTTAAGATTTGATCCTTATTTTTGAAGTATAGCAAATAGCCTAATTAAACTCACTGAAGGATTTGACTAGGATCTGTTGGATATTCAATAGAAGGTTGTGGTAGATAATCAAATTTGAGAGGTTGATTGTGATTGTGTTTTGCAGACAATGTCTAGAATTGGGAGTATGTATTGGAGAACAAAACCTAGAAATCACTCTTCAAAAAACCCTAGTAGGAAACCATTTTCCATTGGACGAATGAATCTAGTGAGGCTCAAAAAAGGAACTTACAGGCACAACATCATTTGGCATCTAAAACATACCTTTTTACTTTTATAATAAGTTAGGTTTGATTTTCTATTGTTAATTACACATTATAATCCCTCATACTGAATGAACAACTAGTCCAAATTAGGTGTACCTTTGGATTAACCTGACCTGGGTGCACCTCTTTTTTATTTGTTTCATTTGCACCACATTTGAAATATCTCACTTTGATTTGGAGTGCATTAAAACCTCAAATTTTCAAGCAATAGTTCACATTAGATTTTCATTAGTGTTCTTTCATTTGCATTAAAACATTGCATTTAGGTAAATTTGCATGTTTGTATTGCTTATGTTCATAAAAATAAAAAAAAATGGCATTAGATCTGAGCTTGTTTTACATTGAAATATCATTCAATCACTTGATTCATATTACATATTAAATTTGAATACCTTATCCATCATTCGAAACTTAAGTGAACACGCATTTAGAGACCAAAATTGGTGAAAATTTGTTGCAGAATTGGACTATTACAAACTTCTGAAACAGAAAAAAATATAAACACTCAAAGATTGCACTTTTAATTCCAGCTTCTGATTTTCTTGATGCAGCTAGGATCAAGAGATAACCAGTTTTGAGAGCCCTTGCTGTGAATGACATGAAAGATAACCATTGAGTCACCATCCATCTGAACTTCCTAAATTCCACATTGGAACACAATCTAAAGTCCCAAAATCAAAGCTTGAGCTTCCGCTTCATTGTTCATTCCAGCTTCTGATTTTCTTGATGCGGCTAGGATCAAGAGACCCAAAGAATCTCTAATTATGCAACCAGCCCCTGACACTCCAAGATTACCCCTTGAAGCTCCATCATAGTTCAATTTAAATGAGCCAATCAGAGGGGGAAGCCACTTGACCTTCTTCCTTATCTCCAAAGAAGATTTCTATATACAGTTAACAATGAACATCAATTGTCCTTTGGATTTGAGACTCAGCAATTTCACACTAGTTTGCATAAAATATTTTGTTGAGGAATTCAACTATGTATCAGTCACACGGACACAGTAATTCCCAACTACCAAAAATGAACCATTAATTTTCTTGATACATATGTATTTATGTATTATGTAGCATAATAGTAACTCAAGTCAAAACCTCTCACCCTGGCCCCCAAAAATGAAACTCAGCCTTACGTACAAAATCCAGTAGATTAAAGCACAATAGTTATCACTTATCACTGTGATATTAAAATATACAATGTGACAATTTAGTGGACAAGAAGATATGTAACAGTACAAATATATAGTCAAAGGACTCTTCCAGAATAGCAAAAGCTAACATTTATTCACTTTAACATTTGTGCTGTATGAGGATTTTTCAATCAGAGTAATTTTTTAAAGGTTATTTCTTTTCCTTCTTAGTTCTCTATGAAATTGATTTGTAATTCACAATTCCTATATATGTTGTATTTTTGTGTATGTTTTGTCTTTGTGGGTAACTGGTATTTAGTATTTACTCAAATTATCATTTGTTGTGAAAGGCCAATATTGTGAAAGGATGTGCACTACAAAAATTTGAATAAGCAACTCTTTTTAAATTTTGTTTGCAGCGAAGTACAGTGGGTGTGCATAATAGTCTTGCCAATTCATTGAATTAGAGATATCTATTTTTTGTGGGTCAACAAAAAACACTAAAAAGAAACACAATCTTCACTACCAACTGCAATTGCCTGACTACCTTAAGCAAACTGCATTTCCAATATGTATCCATTCCCAGCATTTATAGGATTTAATTTATTGGCAATTTTATTCAGCTTCCTTCAGCCAAAACAAAGCATCCCTTTCATATATTGAGAAGGTAATTGTGAGAAAACTTGTAAACACACAATTTTCACTACCAACTGCAATTGCCTGTATACCTTAAGCAAACTGCAATTTCCAATATTTATCCATTCCCAGCATTTTTAGGATTTTCAATCTATCGGCAATTTTATTCAGCTTCTTTCAGCTAAAGAAAAGTGTCCCTTTCATATATTCAGAAGGTAATTTTGAGAAATTTCTATAACATGTGCTAACATTAATATTATAAGGCTGTGCTTGGAGAAAAATAATGGTGCACAAAAAATTGGCCTTCTTCACTGATTTGGAAACAATCAAACTGAGATACCATGATTAGTAATTTTTGAAACTTGTTTCACCAGCAAACTCCTTTGACTTTTGGCATCAGAAGCCATCGATGCAACCTGTAGACATATAGTAGTAAAAATCATTGGTTAAATTCATATTAATAAACAAATAATCCATACCACCAAGAGCTATGCATATTGTTATCTTTCTTCCAGTTATATTAATTCATTAGCTATAGACAAAAACAAAAGAACTGAAATTGCTAATTCAAAGAGCTCTCATGTGTGCCCATTTCCAAATCCTTGAGGAAACATTCTACATACCACAAAAAGCAGTAGACTTCAGGTTAAACAAAACCAAACACCAAAATCCAATGACAGGAAAAAATATGAACAGAATAAAGAAGCAGAAACAAAAATAGGATTTATCCAAACTCAAAGTATAATATTAAATCAATTCCCCACGGGCATAGACTATGACATAGTCATACATTCTTTAAATGAACTGATAAGAGAAATGATATAAGTGTAGTGCCTACTTGTGTTACTTCTTGCCCTATCTTGTTTGATAAATGATTAAATCATATATTGTCTATATGATGATGATGCAAATTATGATGATTAGTTGATTTTACCTTTTTCTTTGGCTATTGTTGTTGATGTTTTGGTAGCGTCGAATTGCTTCTTCCAAATCCGCATATGGAGATAATTCAAATGTAGCCTAACGACTATTTGAATTATATATATATTCATTCTCTTGGCCGACTTGAGTTAAGTGAAGAGACACGTCATTTGTTGATATTAATTATTTGTTAATTAATGAAGAGTTGTGATGAAGCCGACCTCATGCTCCTTGGGCGCGATTTTCTAGAAGGGCATGATTTGTTGAAGAGACATGCTTATCTCTTGTGGCCGACTTGTTTTGTGAAGGGTCATGTCCCTCTCTCTACATTGTATATATATCCATTGATGTTTCATTGTTTAGCATTTTTTTTTTTTTATATTCATCATAAGTTGTCACATTCATAGAGCGAATTTGCAGAAGGGCAGTTTGAGGGATTTGTATAAGGCCGAGTCTCATCATCAGCAAACTAGCTGTTAAAGTTCTGTATCTTACATCTGCCAGTGTCTCTTATTGGCCTTCATATCGCTTTTTGTAAAGGAGTATTACTTGTTTTGACATTTCAACATATAAGTGATATATTGTTGTTAAGTTTTTTCCTCATGGAGGGTTTCCAGGGTATCTGCTGGTGTTATTGTGTCTGATTTGAATTAATTTTCTGTGCATTAAATTGATCAGAAAAAATCTAACAATAAGTTACGTATTGGATAGGTGCACGTAACTTTTGATTGAAGTGTGCAGGTATAGGTAAAATCCCGATGGCAGTTAATCAGAGAGGGACCACATGGTTTGTTTGATATTGTAAACCCATCTTACTCTCATAAGAGTACTAGCAAATGACATGTCAAAACCCGTAAAACCAATATCCAAATCAATTATGATTTTGGATCCTAGTTGTGCTAGCCCAATAACATGTTTGTTTTCTTCTGTGCTCTCATTACTTATGTGCATTTTGATAGCTTCAAGCCTTCAAGTGAAATTGATTTAAAAGGTTTAGTGAAATGTTTGCATTCCCTTGTGTACTTTTATTATTTTTGTATATGCATAGTGGTTGCCTTGGAGTAAAATTATTAAATAGCCTTATGAAATGTTAGAATGCACTTGAAATTCGTAAGATGGACGTTTGGAAATAAAATGGAAAATTTGAAGGTCTTCATAAATGTTATTTTTATGCTTTTATTGCAAAAATGAATTGGGTTTCCCATGTAGATGATTTGGAAATAATTCTATCTTATCAAAAAGATGAAATGGACTTCTAAATTAGATATTTGTTGAAAATAGATCATTTGGGAAGAGGACTCTAGCTGTGCTCATGGGAGATGAAAAGACATCCCCCCCTATGCTTCGGAGACCTCTGCCACCCTAGATACGGTGCTCTTCGTTGTTTTTGTATGCTTTGATCGTGTCCTTTGTCCTGCTACCGTCATTTTGCTTTGATCTTGGGTGGTGTTGGCCTGTTTGCTTGTTTCCTAGTTTTTTTAAATTAGGATTCATGGGATCTTGGGTAGGTTTGGTACCTTCTAGGGTTTTGGTCGACTTCTCACACAGATGTAATCTTGCATCTATGTGAGAGTGTATGGATGTGGATACGACGGTCGAGAGTGTAATGCCCAAATTAAAAATTTTGCTTCATTAAGACATTTTGAAAAGAATGGTCAAAATCTTGTAAAAATTGTCGAAAAAGGTCAAAAAATGGAAATTTGCATGTCACACATGTTGGTCAAAAAATCAATTTTCAAAATTTGACGATCTAGGTCTCTTCAGAGCGAACTTATCTACAAAACCCAAATCTCAGTTTTTCGGCCCTACTTTTTAGGAAAGTTTCAATTTTTTGAAAATTTCTAAAAATAGACTTTTTCTAGGTTTTTTTGGGTTTCTTCTCAAATGGATACTGCCAAATTTTCCAAAAATAGAAAGTTGCTAAAAATAGGATTTCTGTTTCTAGGGGTCAAACTGATTTTGATTGGTTGAAAATACTTCCTCATCAGGCTGGTCTAGTCAAAATCGTCAAAAGATCATTTTTTCTCTGGTGGGTCAATTCTACTTTTTCATAAGCTAAAACAAGAGCTCCAAGGTCATCAATGGAGAATGGTCAACTGCCAGGTGTTAGATTCAAGGTCTCAAACACTGCACAGATCGAGAAATGGCGAAAGATGCTCAAGGAACGAAGAACGAAGGAGGGGAATCTGAAAAATATTGAAAGTTGGAAAAAAATAAACTAAGTCTGGAGAGTCCAGGCACCCTTGTCCAATCAAGGCACCTAGGATTCTTTTCCTTAAAGTATTTTCAGTCCCGGCAATCGAAGCACGGTCAGCGATGAAAGCATTTGTCGAGCACGGAGCGAAGAGTGGAGAATTGAAAAAGTGAAAATAAAAACTAACTGAAAGAATAGGCATGCCTTGCTAGCCAAGGGCTACCAAGATTTTAAGCGTTATCGGCCGAATTAGTTTGTGACCTCCAAGACATCTTTCTCAAAATTATTCTAGCTATGTAGTGAATCCATTAGCTGGGTCAATGGATCAATCAAATGGCCTGAAACATGGATTGAATAGAGATGTTGCATCAAAGGAGAATTTATCATGAAAAAACTTCAAAATATTCTAACTCCGGGATCCATGGATGCCCCAGCTAGCCAAGGGCACCTAGGGTTTTGGGAGGTCAAAACCAATTTCTAGGGTTTGCAAAATCAGTCATCTTTTTCAAAATTCCTCAAGCTTTCTAGTGGATATCTCATCCAAAACCATCGACTAACACCAATAAAAATTTTGATCAAACGGAGAACATCAAGGAGGAACAAAACGGTCAAATTTGAAAGTTGAAATTTTGCTGAAAATGGCAACTTCGAGGAGTTACCTAACTAGCTAGGCCACCCAAGATTTTGAGGCTCGTGGTTGGGTGTTTTAGGTTTGCAACCTCTAGAACATTCTTTTCTGTTGATGTTAATGACAGCGTCGGTCATATTCTTCCAGCGATCTCCTTTGTTTCATGTTAATAAATTAAATCATAGCTTAGAGCTATTTAATTTATTGAGACATCGATTCACTCAAGAGGCACGATTTATTGAGTTGCAGTTGTTTGTTAAGGCCGACATGATTAATGAAGAGGCACGTTCAATAAAGAAATTCATTTGTTATCAAGCCGACCTTGAAATGGCGCGATTCCTTATGTGGTCGACTTCTTGCTCATTGGATATGACTTAATGAAGAGGCGCCTTTCTCTATGATGGCCGACTTAATTTGAAGAGTGACGACCTTTCCATATTGTATATATATTCGATGGTTCTCTCCTTGTTTATCATTCATTCATTCAAGCATATTCGTCACAAGTCAAGTGCGAGTTTATTTACAAGTGCAAATCATAGTTGAAGGCTGAGTTTCTCCATCAGCGAATTATCTTATTGTATTTCTGTGTTGCATCATATCTGGTGCTTATATTTTGGTTTGAAAATTGACCTCTTGTAAGGAGATCATTGTTGGTGAAATTCAATATATAAGTGATATATTGTTGCTGGGTTTTTCTCCCTCAATAGGAGGGTTTTCCCAGGGTATATGTTGTGTTGTTGTGTCTGATTTTGAATTAATTTTCTGTGCTTTAATCTGATCACTAAAATCTAACACTTTTCGATTTGATCACGCTTCGCGATGAGTCCGTCAGCCAGTTCACAAGGTTCATCAGACGTACGGCATTGAAGATCAAAGGGATGCATTTTATCAAGCAAAACTTGAAAATTTCAAGAAAATGGCTGTCTGGGATGCTTAGGTGCTCCAGCTAGCCAGGGGCGCCCAAGAATCAATGCCTTAGAAAATTTTCAATTTTCATTCATAACAGTGTCCACATTCAATGTTTTTGGCTCTAGATTGGCTTTAAAGTTTTAAATCTTGGAGAATAAAGTGTTTTTTCGTCCTCGAACCCTATTTAAGAAGGCTTTGGCATTCATTCTTCACATTTTGCAGGTTGACGTTCAGAGGAAGAAAGATCATTTTTTGCTTTTCAAGATTTAGAGGCTCAAACGGAGTGCTTTTTCAATTTTCTTCATGGATTTAGGATTGGCAAGCACAAAGGCACTCTTTTTCATGGTCCTTTCTTCTAGGGCATCACATTACACAAACAGGTGGTCAGCTTTTTCAATTTTCATCAATCTGGGTCCGCTTGCTTTTTGATCCTCTTCAAGATTGGAAAATTTTATATTTTCAAGAATCTGCATTTTTTGCTCTTTTTTGGGAAACCCTCAGCTTTTTCAAAATTTGATCAACTGGGTCTCTTTAGAACGTGATTCTCTACGAAACCCAAACCTCAGCTTTTTCCGGCAATCTGCTTTTTGGAGAAAAATCAGCACCTTTTTGGGGCAGCGAAGATCTCCAAGAATAGAACTAAAAAAATAGCAGTTAACTCGATGCCTTTTCTGAGTTTTCTTGCTATTTTTGTCTCATGCTTATCTATTCTTTGTGAAAGAAAGAAAATCAATTGTAATAGTTGGAGCTTTCCCTGTTTTTTGCTTTCAACAGGTTGTTAGTTAGTTGTCTTGTTTTAGTTTTAGAAATAAAGCTTGCAAGTTGGCAAGTCTAGTTGTAATAACAAGGAGATTTTAGGGTTCCCTACTCCTCGATTGTGTATAAATAAGGGAAGCCTTGCCCATTTTTCTTTAACCGTTATTGTGATAACAAATTGTTGAGCCTACTTTTGCCTACAAGTTGATCTTCAATGTCTGTTCACTTAATGTAAGAGCAAGCTTGCATGCCTACCTTTTGCTGCAAAACATTGTTCAGTTCACGTGTAATTTGTGTCAAGTGTATTCTAGTTTGATCGCTAAACTATAAGCCTATTATTGCTACAAACCTGTTGTCCAAAAGTTACTAGCAGTGACGTAAAAAATGAACACATTTTGCATCCTAGATATATATAGAGCAAACGGCGGCCAAAAATACTCCACCCAACACGTTTCTTCATCGCAAGTCACAGTCGGCTTCAAATAAGACCAATAAAATATCACAACTCCAAACTTATAGGGAAAAAAATTTTAAAGTTTTTTTTGGCCAAAGGGTTTTCTCTTACTTTTTGTCGATTTAAATGCAAAAAGAATCGTGATTTCAATGATTTTTGAGCCAATCAACACCCCTAAAAAAATCGTGATTTTTTGAGAGTATAAATTGGGACGCCTATTGGAAAAAGTGGTCATTGATGTCAAAGGATGAGCAAATGATGAGTTAAACACATGGACCAACACATGTCTAGCACCCCCTTGAGAAGATTTTATAGAAACAAAAAATATATGCAAAATTAATAGGGACAACCGCCCTCTAGGAGCCGCCCCAAAAATTGGGGCTTTGTAAATTTAAAAATAAAGTAAATTTATTTTTAATTGTGGGTCGATCCTCCCTAGAAAGGTGCACCCAAGTGTTGGGAGTAAAAATAAAATAAATAGAAATTATTTGTGGGCTGACCCCTTTGGAAAGTCAGCCCCTTGGGTGAAGAGGAGCGATTGGCAAGTATAAATAGAAGGTAGTGAGAGGGTGAAATGCAATCAATTTTCAAAGAATAATTCTTATATGAAGAGCAGATATAAAAGTCTATTCAAGCTGATTTATAAGACATATGTGAGCAGATTTATAGCAGCGATTTTGTGAAAAAAAAAACAAGTGACACTTGCGAGATCATGGCGATTTATGAGCAGATTTCATGAAGACTTTATTGCAGATTTTATGAGGACATTATTCTTATTTGCAATGATTTTTGGATTTGATTGTGCGAGAATTTTCATTTTCTACTTTGGCTCTTTGCTCTCATCCTGATGATGGATCTTTAAGTGTGATCCGAAACGTTGATGCAAAAATTCTCACACAATCAAATCCAGAAATCATTGCAAAAAAAAAATTATGGATTGTGGAAACTTGATATCATTAATGAGGACATTATTGCCAGATTCATGAAGAAATTATTGCCAATTGTGTGAAGACTATATTGCAGATCTACGAAGGAGAGTTAAGCAAATTTGTGAGAAGGTGTTAGGGCAGATCTAAGAAGTCGCAAATAAAATTATCACATTGTTCTTGTGGAGGTTGGAGCCTCCTACTTGAGGAGATTGTGAGGTTGGAGCCTCTTGTTGAAGAGATTGGAGTCTCTAGTGGGTTGGTGCCTACAAATTTTTGTAAGATTAATACAAGCAAGATTTTACTGTGGTTTTCTCCCATAAGGGTTTCCACGTAAAATTGTGTCTCTAGTGCATATTCTTAGATTACTACATCTTGCATGAATGGTACTGCTATGGATAATTAGGGCTTGAAGTAATATTGCTATGCTTGATTAAGTTAAGGAGTAAAGTTTTAATCTATACGGATTCACCCCCCCTCTCAATATAAGTGTGTGTTTCATCAATGCCTAGCGATTTTTTAAAAGTCGCGATTTACGCTTCCATGGATTAGAGTTGAAAATGAATTGTAATTTGGGATGAAATCTTATGATTGTATGTAGATCCTAATGTGTTCTTCTAAAGGAAAAGTGATCGTTTATTCTTGTTATATTGCACTTTAGATGTGAATATATGGAAATCAATAATATATGTTTGTATCCTTAATGCTTGAAATTGAAAGTTATAAATGATTGCATATCCCATTGTCCCATTTTGAGTTGATGTATGCTTGCATGAGAATAGTGTTTTTTTTGGTAAAATGAATATTGATGTTTTGAATTTTAAGGATGTGATAATGTAGCTTATGCTTATTTTAGTCGGTTGTCTCAAACCATCCTTTAGCAGCTCCTAGATCAAGAAAGTCATGCCATTTCTTGCATAGGTTGTTTTAGGCCTGCCTAGGCCTAGCCTCTCATTTCTTTTGGGGACCTATGCCTTGTTCATGGCTTGTTTGTGAGGATATTTGAGAGCTGTGAATCCATCCTTGGTTGTTTGTTAGAGGGATTGAATGTGTCGGGGATGAACTTTAGAATGGACTTTAGTTCATTCAACTCTTGCTCATCATTGGTGTAGATGATGTGAGTTGAGCACTTCATTGTCAATTGTGAGGTCTTATCTCCTTTTCTCATTGTATTGACATTGTTCCACAATGTTTGTGTAAGTTTTCTGCTTTGTTTTAAGTGTTAGTGTGCATTGACCTTGTGTCACCATACAATTCATGGTGTTGTCATGTGCATTGGTCACAATGTTGCTCAATTTCAACAAGACTGTGTGAACATGAGTTTGTGACATATTTGTCACAAGTGTAATGCAAAAATTTGTCCGTCCATGTTTTGTATGCTAATTTCCTGATGTAAAAGCTGGGGCATTACAAGTACCAAAAATCAAAGATAACATGTCCACTAGATAGTATTCTAAGCGAATGGGAAAGATGAAGAATCAAAAAAGCCTATAATAGGAATTATACATAAGAAGCAAGGAATAGAAAAGCAACATTTAGCTGAGAAAATAACAGTTTTGTTGCACTATACAATGACTTAACAAAATAGTAACCATGTTCACCCCGTTTGTATGCATGGTAGGAAGTTCTAATTACATGGAATATGTGGTAACCAACTAGAAGGTGGCAATAGACAATCAATTGGGAAATGAGGAATGCTAATTAGATAAGTTGTTCAAACTAAATAAACTAGATGAAAAGAGAATGCTGGCACAATGGTCCATAGAAACAAAACAGAAAAGAAAAATTATTGGCATCAAATACACAAACAGAATGCAATTTAAGCCAGGAACAGTAGTTCTGAAAATAGACTAACTTTGCACAAAAGGACAAAAATTAAAAATTTTATGCGATGGCCCTTACCACATTTTAGAAGTCTTGATAATGGAACTGTACAACTGGAAGATCTGGACAGAACAAAATCTCCAATGCTGATTTGCCTCAAAATTAAGACAAAATCATGAGAAGGGGTATTGCACTAAATTTCACAGAAATTGAGCCAGTTACACTCAGTTAAAAACAAGAGATAGTCAAAAATGCTCTTTGCCACTCAGTAGCAACAATCTACAATCACCAATCATTGAAAAGACCAAAGAAAGATCACTCAAATATAACTTCAACCACAATGTGGCAAGACATCATGTTTGGTGACTAATGCTTGAATCATCTCACTGGCAACCACCATACAAGAAAAATTGAAGAGGCAACCTGAAAAGTAGAAAGAAAGATAATTGTTCAACATGGACATTCAGCAGGGACTGCAAGCAATGAAAAGAAAATGACAAAAGGTTACTACAACATGATTGGATGCACCTACAAATATATGCTTTGTGTTACACAACACAATGGTCAAGGATGATGCTTGGTGAAATAAGGAATTAATTGAACAAAATGCAAGACACAATCGACAACCTCCAAAGCAAGGATACATCCAACAACTGTAGATCAATTACCGAAATTGGAAACTGCAGATGACATGCTTTAAGAGAGAATGCCACACAAGATAAAATGTCATTAAAATACTTGGTGAATAAAGTAGTAACAACTTGAGGCGATGTTAAGAGCCAAAATCAACAAAACAGTGAAGAGGGGAAAAACAATTCACCTACAAGCTTGCAGTGCTGATGAAATTAACGATCCAAGTTTGATTTTTCAACTTCACATAGATTAGGTTGTATTTAAGCATGTTCTATCAAATGAGAAGGAGAAGATCATTCACAAGCAATGAAAGAAACAACCAAGGGAAATTTTCTTAAAGACAGCTACAATAGAAACCCTGAATTACTGGTTTAACAAAATGGCACAAATGTGACCCCGTGCAAAGGATAAGTGACACGCATAATAGAAGAGCACATAAAGATCAAGAACCAATGAACCCCCGAGTTGAGTTATGGTCTCCTCCCACTAAGGGCTTCACCAAACTAAACT
>VDFB02269616.1:0-13620 GCA_007258455.2 Sequoia sempervirens | reverse complement strand
GTGACCGCAATGACAATCTCCAGTGGTTTTCAATATCCCGCCTCCCTATCCAACTGTGTACCCCCATCTCAAATCAATCTTCGTGAAAGAAGATAGCCCGCGTAAACTCATCAATTAAAGCTCATCAATGTGTGGAATAGGGTACCTGTTCTTAATTGTTCTTTTGTTGAGCTGTCGGTAGTCAATGCACATCCAAAGTGATCCATCCTTCTTCTTCACCAATACAACTGATGAAGCAAAAGGTGACTTGCTAGGTCTGATATGCCCCATAGCTAACAACTCGTTGATGGTCTTCTCTATCTCATCCTTGAGTCGTTTCGGATGTCTGTAGGGAGCGATCATAACGGGCTTTGCACCCTCCTCCAACTCAATGATATGCTCTGTGCCTCTATCTGGAGGTCTACCAGGTGGAATGTCGCTAAACACTTTGGAGTGTTTAGTCCTCAATATCTGAATGTCAGGGTGGTACTCACCCTTCTGCTGCTCCTGCTGAGCTGGCATCAACATGCACTCTGCCGCCCAGTCAACCATGTCATGACGAATGAGCCTCTCCATCCGTCTGAACGAAACCATCCTCAGATTACTGTCTCGAATAGCCTTGATGACATGTGGTCTCCCATCAACCTTAAATTTCATCTCCATGTCACGCAAATTGAGTGTGAACTCACCCAAATCGTGCAACCATGCCATCCCTAACACCACATCAGTATCTCCCATGTTAACAACATAGAATTCAGTCTTGAATTCATAGTTGTTCAGTCTCATCGGAAGATCAGTAATCTTTCGGTCACATCTGAGAGTATATCCATCAGCCACCTTGACTCGAATACCCTCGAATGCCTCTGTCTGGATGCCACGCCTCTTCACCAAACGTGCATCAATGAAATTGTGTGTAGCACCAGTATCCAGTAATGTGATCACCTTCTGACCTGCTAGGAGCCCGCGAAGTCTAAACGAACCATCTCTCTGAAGGCTAGTCAAATGGGCTTCCTGTAGCTTCCTTCCACCTTCGTGTTCACCCTCATTTTCGGACCTGTCATCATCTGAAGGCTCGGAATCAGCTTGCTGGTCTGACAGATCAGATTGCTCTTCGCCCTCATAAAACCATTCCATCTGATTATTTTTGACCTTAGGACGAAGTGGGCATATATGTTTTTCATCGTAGGGTGCCTTGCACCAGAAACACAACTTTTTCTTTCTCAATTCGTTCAATGTTTCTCGGTCAAAGGGTGGTGCATTCTGTCTCTTAGGATCCGGTTGATCCTTCCTTCTGTCAAAAGGCCTATTCCTGTCATTATTTCTATCGAAAGGCCTATTAGGCCTAGTGTATGGTGTTGACCCTGAATTGAACTTGCTGCGAGGTGCTGCAAGCTCCATGTTTCGCGCCTTCCTCATGGCCTCCTGAAGGGTAGGAGGGTCAAACGCCTTTACCCAACCTCTCATAGGTTCTGTCAAACCCTCAACGAAGAGTATAATAAGTCTCCGTTCGGAAATACCAATCACCATGACGGCAACTCTCTGAAACTCACCAATATACGAATCCAAACTACCTGTCTGCCTGAGCTGAGCTAGCTCTCTGAAATAAAGTTCCGGATCCTTCTTATCAAAGCGCTCTATGAGCCTGCTGGTGAACTCCTGGTAAGTATTAACTGCATGATGGCCAAGTGTATACATGCCGTGATGCCACCAATCATGCGCGATTCCATCAAGATGCAAAGTAGCAAACTTAATGGCCTCGTCCTCCTGCATAGGCCTCAAAGATAGATAGTTGTCCAATTTCTGGACCCAAGACCTCGCTGATGTCCTATCGGACCCATCAAAATAAGGCAAGGTAATCTTGCTAACCGCATACTGCAAATCCCTGTTCACCTGTGGCTGCGGCTGCTGATGCTGAGGGGGTCTACGGTCAAATCTGCCTCCTCCTCTGGGTTTATAAACATCCATAAACTCATGAAACGTTAATGCCTGCCGGATCTCAGGTGCTAGTGACATGTACTCACCATGAAACCTCGTCACATCTGCCACTGACATGCCATTATGTGGCTGAAACTCCTGATGCTGCCCCTGATGCTCTGCCCCCGGAGTCTGAGGTGGAGTCTCTCTAGGTAAGAAAGTAGGCTGACCTGGCCTACGCTCCTGATAGATCGGTGACGGCTGACGTGGTACTGATGCCAAAGGCTGATCTACTGGTGTAGTCCCGCTTCGCTCTGGCCTCATCGTGATATAATGTGGCCGTATTGAGTACTGTCTAATAGTGCCTCATCAATCGGGACATCATGTCCATCATGTTATCATGTCTCGTGTCTAAACTCCTCATTTGTAATATCACCCTCTGCATGTGCCTTCCCTGTATCCCTAACTGTCTCGTAGGAATCTCGCGATTCGCCATTAGGGTATGCGACATGCTTTCACCTGTTAGAGCTGGATCTTTGAATGCCTAACACACCTGACACTGTCTCACCTTCTGGAATCGGTGGACCTGTCCAATCCTCAGCTCTGCCTGTCCCTACACCCTTAATATAATGAATGGTATCTCTGTTCATGAAAAAGCACCCAAAAAGCACACTGTATTCTGAAAAAGCAACTGAAAAAGCACAGGATGGCAGGAGATCTGTGCTCTGATACCACTGTAAGAACCCTGGTGGTTCTCAACCCCGAAACCCTAACTGAAAATATTGTTTTTGCAAGTTTTGTGTTCTTTTTGTATTTTTTGTGGTTTTTTGGTAAATAACAAAGAGCTGCGATTTTGCTAAATAAATGCTTGAAAAATCCAGAATAAATCTAAATGCAAAGAATAGACTTTGATCTAGCTCAGAGAAGATAGGCGCACATTCTTATTTAATATTCAGAGCATTTACAATATTGAAATATGATAGATGAATTAAATATGACTTTTTATTACAAAAAACCTGATTCTCCTTGCAGCCGCCTGAAGAAATGAAGGAAGTGTACGGCTAGTGTGAATCTCTCAGCACAGGCACCAGAAGAGTCTTCAGAAACCCCAAGCGCACCAATTGCAACTGTCAGAAGCCAAGAAACTAAGGCGTTGTCACTTCCAATGAAAAAGTACGGCTTTTCTGTAGTGGTACGGCCTGTACCAGCAATAATAAATAATAAAGTACGGCTCAATGAAAGGTTGCCAGATCTCTGTAGAATTAGCTCTGTGAAGTCGCCTCAACTGTTAGATGAAAGTTCTCTGTTAAACTCTGAATAAATGAATCAATGAACTCAATCTGTAACTTCTGAATGAAGTCACCAAGATGCAATCTTCAACTGGTATTTCACAGTCTTAGTATGCCAATCTCTGAAGAGGTATCGTTCTCCAGAAATGAATCGCCTGCTGAAACCCTAGGGTTTTGCAAACTCCAATGCTCAGAGCAAATAAGACAAAAGTTGAATAACATAACATAATGGTTCGATTTTGTCTTTCCTGAATATATACTTCTCTTGAAAAATTCGACCCACAGCTCCTTTTAATAATCATTTAAATAAATGATTAATTATTGCGCTTTTGACTTAGGAGAAACTCATTTAATAATTGGCGCATTTATTAATGAATAATAAATATTCATTATATCAAATATTAATACTTTATTATAAAGTATAATAAATACTTTATAATATGCCAATTTAATTAAATATTTAAATAATTAATAACGTGACTTTAATATAAAGTCAAAGTATTAATTATTTCATTAAACCATTAAATTCTCCAATATCTCTCTGTCTGACTGTCAAACTGAAGAACTGGGTCGACTCTGAGCTGAATAGTTGAATTAGGTGCCCTGCCCAAGATAGCAGCTTCCGCCTGACCTAACTTTCTAAAAATAGAAAGTCTCTAAAAATCCACTCTGGAAGATTCTGCGAAAGCCCAACCTGAAACAACTGCAATACTGAAGCTACAAAACACTGAGTAACTGCCTCAGATGATCCTCTGCACACACCTGTCAGCCTACGAGGATCGAAATAATAGGCTAACCTCGTCACCAGCTGCGCTGACTAGGATGGGGACATCACAGTGATCCTTATCAGGGAAGATCGAACAAGAAAATCAAGAAACAGGTGCATGTTGAAAGGACTCCAGAATCAGAGATTGTCATAGGGGTTGCTACGCCACCAGAGGGTAAAAGCCTGGACGAGGTTGAGGTTGGCGATTTCACCTTCGTCAAAGTGAATCTTGGTAGGACCACTCGAGAGACAGAAGTGAGCCTTCTCAAGATTGTTACAAATAATCTTGAAGAACGCGTCATGAAGGATGGAGAAGATAAAGCGCTTCTTAAGGCTGAAATCGGGCAAGTTCAACAGTATATATCTAATCTTGTTCACAGAAATCCGAGTAGAGCACCTATTTTTCCACAAAGTACACCTGCAGAACAACAAAAGTTGGATCAGTTAGTCAATCATGGTAAACTTCTGGACAATTGGATTGAAAACTTCATTGTTACAATTTGGCATCTTCTCGTAGAGCTATATCAGTTGAGGAGTGATGCACATGGGCTTCGTTAGGGGATCTAGCAGCTCGAGATTACAGTAGCAGAAGGAATGGCGAAGGATCGCGTTCTCATATCGTAGTTAGCAGTTGCATATGATACTTTGGAGATAGAGGAAGAGAAGAATAAAATCTTCGCTTGGAGAGAGCAGCACCCTTTTAGGAGGGATACATGCGAGAGGATCTCTGCCAGGTTGAATACACTCAAGGAGAGTGTTACTGGAGCTCTCAAACTCATCAACAGCTTTGTCACTCAGATCCCGTGTCGTTATCATCTTGAGGATGGCACGTATGTTGAACTTGATGTAGTACAAGCTGAGTTTGAGGGGCTAGTTCGTGATAATCTCGAGGGAGATCCTATGGCATCTAAGTTGGATCACATCTCAGTGATGACAGCTAGTTTCAGAAAGGTAACTGAAGAGGTCAAAATATGCATGGGAGCGATCAAGGATGGTGACAGAGAGTTGAGCAGGCAGATTATCATCATGGATAGCGTGAAAGTCCCAGACGATAAGGCAATCGACGAGTTCCTGGACGAGATGTTAGATTGTGATGATTTGGCGTGATCTACCAGTTGGGACCTGTAGTTAGTTTCAAGGATAAAGTCAAGAGCAATAGTTAACTCGACTTTCAGTCTTGAGTTCTTCTTGCTGATTTCATGCATGCACATCTCTTCCTTGGAATTATCTTCGCAGGAGTTGGACTTTCATTTAGGGTTTTCATTAACTGATGGTAGTTTTCCAGTTAACTTGCTTTCAATAAGGACGTGCATGCTTGCACATTGTCCATTTAGATTAGATGTTTCGGTTAATTGATGGTAGCTTTCCAGTTAACTGTATAGTTTGCTTTATTAGGGTTTAGCAATAAAATCTTGCATGCTTGCAAGACTATAGTTGACTCAAGGTGATTTTAGGGTTCCCTGCACCTTTTGATGTCAATAAATAAGAGCTTTCGCTCATTTGTAATTAACTTTTGCATGAGAGTAATATATGCTGTGTCCACCTTGCCTGTAATATTGCTGATTCTGTATCTGTTCACGAGTTTTTGCTATGATGATGAATTTTTATGCCACTCGGGTTTCATGTTATTATTATGATGAATGCTATCTTAGTTAAATATAGTGGCTAGTTTGATCGTGGATTGTATGCGTGTTTCGCCTATGCAATTTTCTGTCCTAGTTGGCTATTCTTTGTTTGTTCTTAATAAGCCTATTCAGATGAGTGAATTGTTGTGCCACCTTGCCCTCATGTTACAAATCTGTACTTAAAGCTTATCGTTTGATGTGTGTATTATTAATAAACCTGTTCGGCCAAGCAGATAGTTGTACCACCTTGCCTTCATGTTGTGAATCTGTACCCGGTTTATCGTATATCTGTTGTTTCTAATAAACTTCTTCCCAGCCAAGCAAATAGTTGTGCCACCTTGCCCTCATGTTACAAATCTGTACTTAAAGCTTATCGTTTGATGTGTGTATTATTAATAAACCTGTTCGGCCAAGCAGATAGTTGTACCACCTTGCCTTCATGTTGTGAATCTGTACCCGGTTTATCGTATATCTGTTGTTTCTAATAAACTTCTTCCCAGCCAAGCAAATAGTTGTGCCACCTTGCCTTCACATTGTGAATCTGTACCTGAAGTTTATCGTAAATACATTCCTGCTCCATTTCTTCATGCTCTGTTTACTTGAGGAGACTGGATAGATAGAAAGCTTTAGTTTAGTTGTAGTTAGTGATCTGCGAAACCGAAAAATCCTTAGCTGCAACGTTCGTGGTTTTTCTTAACCTTGTGCCTCTTCTAGCTGAGAACAAAAAGATAGGATTTAGTTTACTTTTCTTTTCCACGCATTTCAGCACTACGAGGGAGCTTCCCCTCCTAATTTGAAGAGCACCCATTACGCAGTGTGCATAGTTGTCCATACCAACTTGCACTCCAGAGGTGTTAGTTGTTACGCCAACAAGAAGCTAGTTTGGGGTGTTTTCCATAGAGCCATAATTCAGATTTTGTTGGCTATCTTAGCACCATTTCTTGTATTTGATGGGCAGGCTGTTGAGTCACATAACAGTTTTGGTGGAACAAGATTGCTATTGGCTTTTGGATCAAGAAGTGTGAAAATTGTGTTGGGAGGCATTGAGGTGGTTAATGGTTGCTTTCGTTTACTCCTAGGGGCATGGGTATTCTTGTAGTATTGTTGGATAGCTCTCTATTATCCTCAGATTCATTGCCATTCACTCTTAGGAATTTGTTTGTTTCAAGCACTAGTGTGGTACCCAAATTTCTTTCAATTTGTGACCTACATTTCTCAATTGGAACAATCTCCATATTTCCCATCTCCTTCTGCAAAATATCAATAACCATTTTATCAAACTCACATCATAACAATGCAAATATTGAATAGTATTCAAAGTGAAATGCATATACAGGTCTGATAATCAACTCCACAACTTTCTTTTTTTCATATATGGCTGATATACAAAATGATTTCTCAGAAATAATCAACAGTCACATGCATACTCAGATTAACCAAAAGCCAAAGAGCAGATTAGATGTATTTGTATTCAGAAATTTGTTACAAGAAAGGGTTGATATTAAACTAACAGTCTGAGCAGCAAACACCAAGTAGCAATTACACTAGCAAATATACTCAGCTGGTAAAGTTTACACCCAGGTCTGAGAAGCCTTCAATTCCCTTTGCAAGATAAATATGTATTGCACAGTCCACATGCCTAACAACCCCCAAATGAACATTCAACAACATTAATAACCCAATCTGAACTGTACGCCTCAACTAGAAGGGATAAGCAGCAGATAGTATTCTGAAAATAGCCTGGAGAATGCTCACGTCCAGCCTCTGCACCTTCGGCGAACTTCAGAACAGCATGTAATCAACACAGACCCCCATAAACTGGTTCAACAGGGTCAAATCTGAGAGAATAAGTAAGCGCCCAAGTCAGAGAGCTCACGCCTAGCACAAATCAGTCTCACGCCCCTGTTATTGCCAACCACAGTGAATGGAAAGAGGACGTTGAAGCTGAAGGAAAACCACGACCTCTTCAGGCTGTTCACAGTACCACGAACTGATCTACTAAAACCCTTGAATGCCTTCTAGATCATTTGCAGGCAGAATACATTCAGAATGGAGCTGGAAAATACTCGACTCCTCTTCAATATCAATAACCAGCAGCTAGAGTTAATGTCTAGGGTGCCCAAAAGGAATGCCAACCTCTAAAACCCAATGCCATTCTCCAATGCTCCAGCAAACCCACGTCCAGGTCTATAGAATGCTATGTAGACAATACAATGCAAACCCTTCACAATATTTGCTCAGCTGGAACTACAAACTCCAAATATTAAACGTTCTCTCCAAATTTGTCTCCATAGGAGACTCACAAATTTACATTAATTGCCCAAGTAGAATACTTGTATGATCTCCTCCAAAAACCAATTAGGGTGGAATCGTTTCACCACCGAAACCGGATGCCCTAGGGTTTCCCTTCTCCAAGACCAAGAATTTCAAGAAGCTCTCCAAAAGTGAAGTGAAAAAATAAATCAAGCATAATACAAATGAGCTTCGAAAACCCCTTTTATATCCTTCACTTTAATTTCCCGCTCAAAATATAATAAAGTGACTTTATTAAATTACTTTTTAATATTTCTCCAAAAGTCACTTTATAACACATTTAATTAATTATTTAACATTACCTTTTTAAATGTACTTTTCCTGCTAGGTAATATTAAACAATTAAATAAATTAATTCCCTTTTTCCCGACTTTAGCCTACGGGAATTAAATAGGCTAAAATGTCTTGGGTGATCATTGAGAAGGGGACATTACAGTAGTATTGTTGGAAAGCTCTCTATTATCCTCATATTCATTGCCATTCACTCTTAGGAATTTGTATGTTTCAAGCACTAGTGCGGCCCAAATTTCTTTCAATTTGTGATCTACATTTCTCAATTGGGACAATCTCCATATTTTCCATCTCCTTTTGCAAAATATCAATAACTATTGTAAATTCAGGACAATTTCTCACCATCTTGGGTGGTGGAGTGGACACTACACCAATTAGAAATAGTGCTCTTAGTGTTTGTACTGTGCTGACACTCCGCTGATTTGTTCCACTGTGATTTTAGGTCTGATTTTTATGTTTTGGTTTTGTATTCCGTCCTTTGTGTTTGAGTTTACTTGCTAAGAATGCTAAATAAGAACTAAAGAGCATGAACATGAAGTAACTTCTAAGAAACTAATCAACTGAGATACATCAAGTAATGACTCGTTTTAGAAGCCCAATACGATTTCTTCATTATATAATAGAGTGCATACAACATATAGATTACACCAGACTTAAAGCCAAATATATCTTCTACTAAACTTTAACTTACAGCCAAACAGCACTGTGAATAGTGCTTTGCTACAGTACCCGCCCTAAGTAAATTGCTCACACAACATGAAATACAAACTTCTCCCACCGAAATCTGGATTGGAAGTCTTCTTAGAGTAAGGGCGCCCCTTTTTGAAGTAATTGCAGCCACTATAAGAAGGCGTCTTTTTTTCCTTTATGCTGATTGAAACCCTCATGAAATGGCGGCTGGCTGTAGGTGCAGAAATTAGCTCCAAAAATCTTCTAAAGTGCGAACAGCTCCTTCGTAGAAGCAAATGGAGTCTATGGCAGCAAAATCCTTTCCAAAAGATCGCTTTAATCACTTGCAAACAGCAATATATGACTCCAAATGAAGCATGCAAATTCTGATCTGCAACTTTAAGGTGGTATTTCACACCATCAAGAAGCTTGAAAACGAAGAACAAAGCCCCACCAGGCTTACCCACTGCTGAAATCAGGAAACCCTAGTTTCCCTCTTCCACAATCTCCAACCCTCAAAGCTCAAGCAACAAATAACTCAATAACATGAGGGGGTCAAACTTCTCCTCTTTCTTTTATAATTTCACATTGAAATCACTATTCATTAAAAAGAAACTATTCACTTAAGTTATGTTCTTTTTTCACTTTAGTAATGAATAGTAACTGAAAAATATAAAGTGACCCCTTTAAATATTAGACACATGGTCCCTAAGCCAGAGAAGGTGAAATAAAAGGTGGAGATCATAATTTTAAGCACAATTATCACGCCAAATGCACAAATTCACCCCGTCACCATACTCCAGATATCAATACTGCAAATTCACGACCAAGTGCCCGTTCAAGTGACCCTCTATCCAGAACCATTAGCCTACGAGGGTTGATGTTATAGGCTAATCCACCATATTTGATGCTCGTGAAAGAATGGGGACATTACAGTACGCCCTCCCTGAAATTGCTTGTCCCCAAGAAATCTTTACTACAAAGAAACTTCACTCCTTGGAAGGCCCAAAAGAAGAACTGTGAAACGTCCCATGCATCGCTAACTAACTCCAGAAGCGTCAGCATAAACACAACTGCACTCAATATTCCTGGATCCCAAACCCAGGATGGAAGTCTGCCATGTCTGATAGCCTCTGACTTCCTCTATGCAAATCTGATCACAACTTCACCATGCTGAAAATGGTGAAGCAACTTGTCGGAACCCATCCAAACTGCAGTGATAGACACGTAACCACCCAGATCCCAATACAACCTGAACTCCCATTCATCTGTCATGAAGAGACAAAAATGTCCGGAAACTTCCGCAACACAATATCTCTCTACAGTCTCTCCAAAACACCCATGGAAGTGATGACTAATCAAACCATCATGTTCGCTAACACCGTAATCACCCTGTAACCATGTATCTGTATGAAATCCCTGTGACGTTAAAGTAGCAACCCCTGTCGGGTACATGCCAGCATGATGGACAATTGATTGTTGTCCCTGCAAGCAACTGAGTCGGGTACGTGCAACCTTTAGTCCCTTCTTCTGAAGATTGTAACTCTAGACATAGTAATGAGTTACTCCCCTTGACTGCACCAAGAGAATCACCCTGCGCACAAGAAGTGTGCATCGAATACGACTCATGTACAGGTGGGTCAAAGGCAAAACTGTAAGCATTCCTCACCGTGTACACACTATTAAACTCCTCCATGAGCCCTGTTTGGAGTCCCGATGCACCAGGACGATCCCAAACACTTTGATTATCGCTCAACCCTAAACTAGTATCAGGAGTGTGATCGGCTTCCAACTCGAAGAGTGGATTATCATAGATCAACCCACCATCAAACTCAAATAAGGGATTATTAACGAATTGCGCAATCCCTCCATGCTGATCTGGATCATTCGTCTCTGAGTCCTTGGAACAATACACTGAATTGTACTGTTGAATTGGCTCATCAAGTTGCCAATCATAATCAACTGTGTGGGATGAAATGACGGATTTGCTCCCAGGAGAGGGAAACAAATCGACATAAGTACCAATCTCCCAACTAGATGTTGCTCTGCATATCTTTTGTGAAGTGGATGGAGTAGTGTCATGAGTTGACACATAACTCTCTGGTGAGTCAACTACCATGTCACAAGAGCTATTGATAATTTGTTCTGCAACGCCTGTCATGGGACTAAACTCAGGGGAACTAGGTGCAACACATGGTTCTCTGCAACTCTCAACCAAGGCTCTCATCCCATCTGTATCAACTGCAGCTGAAACTGTGATGGATGTAGTATCCACATCCTCGACCTGCTCACAACCACAATCCGTGGACATATGTTCTTCATCAACTGCTGCCATGGAAACCTGAACTGTATCAGAAGCTGGTGAAGACTGTGCCAAACTCGAGATCACGGTAAGCTCCTCCAACCGTGAGTGTGACTCCTGAAGGGCCAACTGAGCACTCTCCAATGAATCCATAGTCACCTCGAGCTCATGAGTGAGCTCGTCAACCTCCTCCTCTTTCCCCTTTAGTGCATCGTAGCAAGTGCACCCCCACTCGAGAAGATAATCCCTAGCAGCTAGTAACTGTAAGTAATTTTGTTTCATCATCCTAATGGCTTCTCGTAGGGCATGGAATTCTGCAAGGGAAAGGCTACTATCACCGTGCTCATCTAACATAGGAGTACCCCAACCATACGTAGCTAACATCTGTCGAGCAACATCAAAATGCTCTAATGCTGTAGCAATCATGTTATCATTGACCTTAAGTTGCCCAACCAATTGATGAGATCTCTGAAACTCAAGACTCCTATGCAAGTTCTCTGAAACAATGTCTGCACTATGATATGAGGTTGAATCATCATCGCTCACTAACAGGTAAGCAGCATCGGCTGTGCTATCAGTGTCGCCCACAATATCAACAAGGGTACTGCTGCTATGTACCCCATAGGATGGCTCAACAAATATTGTAGAGGCTGTTGTTTTGGCAGTGGCTTCGCACACTTCTTCTTCCAAAGCAACGACATATCCACTTGACTCATGATCTTGGGATTCATTGCCCATAAGTAAATTTTCCGATTGGTTTTCTACAGTCTGATAGGAAAAGTCAGGCTCACTGGGGCATGAATCTTCACCACAAATTGCATTGTTAGTACCCAAATCTCGAGTACCCACTTGTGGCAACTCTTTTGAAACCTCATCTCTCGGTGAAATCTCTATCGTCTCATGCTGATGCAAGGTTTCATCACTGCTGTCATGAAAGCCAGAGTTGTTATCGGTGCTAATAATAACTTCTTGAGCGCTGTGAATTTCATTTTGGAATTTCACCATACTATTTTCATGTTGTAGGATTTCCTTATCAACAACAACTTCATTTTCAATTTCATGCCCATCTGTAGACTGTAGGTAATTCTCTGTTGACTTGTCATCTTTTAGCCCAAACACAGTATAGAGACTTTTGGGTACTACACTAGGTCTCTCATTTTTGCTTCATGGTAAGGATCGTCCTGAAATGTAATCTTCACACTGCCGCAAACTACAAGCTAATCTTCGTTGTGAAGGCATGAGTTTTTGCTGGGTATTATTCAAGATGTTCTCAACACTGATCCTAACTCCACCATACCATAAGTGGTGAAGCAATACACTGGGACCCATCCAAATGGCAAAGCTAACTCTGTCTCCACTTGGATCCCAATATGAACAGAACTCACATCCATCCATCATGAGGAGGTAAGAATATCTGGAAGCATCTGCTACATAACATCTCTCCATAACCTGCACTAAACTCTCATGGATGTGATATCCACCTGTACCATCATGCCTGCTGTCATTATAATCCCTCTATAACCTTGTGCCCACCAGTAGCCTATGAGGGAAAGAAGCAACAAACCTTGTTGGATACACACCTGCATGATGGAAAACTAAATACCGTTCTTGCAAGCAATTAACCTCTGGCAACTGAGTTGGGTACTTGCAGCCACGAGTTCCACCTACTGAAGATGGTAACTCTCCATCCCAAAATGGATGATACACACTCTGAGCTGGTCCACACTGATGCGTCAACAAATCCTCCAGGTGTGGACTAAAGGAGAAGTGATGAGTACTCACTATGCAGTCGCAGTAAAATGCTCCAACCTCTGTCATTGGCTCATCACTAACAACACTGGAATCATAAGATAGCTCATTCCTTTGATCTTGGAAATTACACTTGTGTGATTCATGAATTGACAATCCTTGCTCATAAACTGAATTGGCATAATCAAAAAGATCAGAAGTCTCATCATTAATTGCTAATACCAAACATTTAGGGAGCTCAAAACCCTCATTGGTTTCATATGGGGCTCTTTCTTCATGCGCATGTCCCTCAACATGATCATCCGACAACCTTTCAACATTTTGTTTATGCCCATCACCCTCGTGTTCTAACTTTTCTTCATCTTCAAAAGGACTCAAGTGCTCTTGCCCTACAACTGCCTTAGAAATTTCAACTTCATCATCAGCAAGTGGATCTTCTAAGGTCTGATTTTTTCTCTCCAAGGGATCAGCTGTATGCTGGTCGTTAACTGCTAAGAATTCATTGTAAAGGCTTTTAGATACCTCACTTGTAGAGACCTCATGTTCTGACTCAGATTCTTCATAATTTCTTTCTTGGTGGGAAGTTTTGGATTCTAAATTCTCATAGGGTGCCCACATTATTCTATTCGCCTTGCCCTTAGGTCTCAAAAGGCAATTATGGTTTTCATCGTAAGACCCTTTGCAATAGAAACACAATTTCTTCTTTTTGTTCTGTGATGTAGA
>VDFB02269615.1:0-37213 GCA_007258455.2 Sequoia sempervirens | reverse complement strand
AAGAATCATAAACGCGCAGGTCTTTTCCCAGACAAATGAGTCCAACCAAGTAAAAATCGCGCCCTAAAAAGCACAAAAACGCGTTTGTAATGGCGCCTAGAAATCGTGTAGAAGCCCTACACGCGCGCAGAAGCACAGAAAAATCGTGCCCTAGAAACCCTCGAATTCACCTTTTAAAAACGAATAGGAAAAAAAATGCGAATTTTAGGGTTTTTTTTCTTCTACGGCTCTAATACCATGTTCAGTTATGAACTGGAAGATTGCATTAACAGAAAGAAAAAAGTTACAATAAAAAGAAGAAGCAAAATACTGTAGACATTAAATGTCTATCTACTTCTAACTACTGACTACTGTAGAAACAATAGAAGCCTAAACTAACTCATTACATTAAAACATTGACCATTAACAATTTAAGAATATAATATTCTAACATTAAGAACCTTGTCACATTTTCACAAAGTTAACGAACTTTGCAAAAATTTTTTTTTTTTTTTTTTGCACTTGACTTATCCTTTGTGTTGTACTTTCACAAGGTTCACAAACCTTGCAACAGTACAAATTTTGTTGGTGTTTCGCCAAGTTCATGAACTAGTGAACTTAGCAACCTTCTTTACTTGGACCTTCACTCACTCCTTTGTTGGGATTTCAAGAGGTTCATGAACTCACAAACTTTCCAACATTCTAACTTGGATGCACAAGAAAACTTAGACATCTTTGCAATTTGACAATTTTGATGAATAGCCTAAGTATGAAGGAAAACAAGCATAAAACAGAGACACCTTATAACATAGGCTTGTTTAAGATCTCTTGGATCAGTTGTAATTGATGGGCCAAAAGGGCAAGGGAAACCAGATGAATGGGACCCAAGCAATGAACGACATTGCAAATATGAGTCCCAAAAGGGTCCACGTGCTTAGTTGGCATATGCTCTAAACTAGGAGTTGTTTATCCAAATGGCATATTGTTCTAGCAATTTACTCTTAAAGAATGGTTTATTTGGTAGAGCCCACATTATTATGCGGAGATAGCAATTTCTTTTCTTAGAAAATTTCTTTGGTACTCATATATAATTAGTTGTTTTCTATTCTTGGAATTCTCTTGCCTAGGACCCATATAATCTAAAAAATAACCCCCTATGCTTTCCTTGTTTGGCCTTTTTTGGGGTGTTACATTGCCTTAGTTGGGCCCATAATTGAAACCAATCATGTGTGCTCATGTGGACAATAAATAAACAAAACAAATCCTTGAGGAGCCCACACGCTTAGTGCATATAGTAATTACCTTTATATTTTATGGTAATTTCAAACTTGGTGTTTCTTTCTCCAAACTAGCAATATTGTGGCATCTTCCTTTTACATTCATGTATAGTTGGGTCCTATTAGTTCCCAAAACCACAGGTACACAATCCTAGAACTCTTCCCACCTTCTGGGCCAAGGATTTGTCGTCAAGAAGGTAAAAGGAGGTTCATCAATAGATTAAGAATGGTTAAAGGCCAACGAATGAGAGTAGGTAGTCTCTCTTGCACTTTGGGCTCAGCTTAAACCCGAGACAATATTCCTAGAGGTATACTTAATAGGCTTGCACATCAAGTAAAATGTAACATGACAACAACAGCCAAATGTACACGACTCCTACAATTGTCACCAAGTCAAAGACTAACTAACTGCATAAAACCTCTTATATAGCTGACAACACCTTGCACATGCACCTACAAATAACAATAGTATTTCATTCCCCAAAGATGATTTTATTTGTCATTACATACACAATGGTACGGTTCAGAAATGCATGTTATGATTCTCTAATGATTTAACAGTTTGGGTTTCGCTTAAGATAAATCCCTGGTTATAATTAGTCATGAATAGCATGTATATTCTACTCTACTCCCAATCTACTCCTACTTCCAACAAGGATGGAGGCGTTGCTGAAATGAAAGTTGTTTGATCCTTCACCAATGTGGACCAATGCCTACTCCATTAGGCAACAAAGCCATGAACAGAAAATAAGAAAGAGATACATCTAGTAAAACATCAATATAACTAGATTACATTCTCATACAACCCAAAAATTACATTTTGTGCAATATACATACTTAATGATCCATAACAAAACTGCAATAACCCATATGAAACAAAGAAAATACCATTACAAAGCATTTGTAATACATTAGAAGCTATCACACTTTCATCTAATCTTTATTACAATCATGTTAGCAAATGTGGCAAGAGGAAACACCTAACTGTGATTCAATATTCCCCTGAATCACTACAAACCACCATCAAAAAATACCATTGCATGAAGATATGCATTACAAACCCTCCCTACCCTTCACCAAATGCATTTATTCATTTGCAACTTAGGTTGGCAGCATTTGATGCCCTAGAATTTGTTCGAGGCACTTGCAGACCAAAAAAAAGGGCTCAATGACTGACCCTTTTGATGTAAAATGAGTTGGTAACTTTTTGTTCCTAGTGTCCAGCTACTCACAGGAACTTTGAGAGGAAGTGGAAACTATGGATGTCATGTCCAAGGTTTTCTTAGGTCCATGGAACATTCAAAATGACAGCATAGATATGTCACAAGTCGATCTAGGCAGCTAGAACCCCAACAACCACATTTATGGCGGCATGGTCGCCCATACCCTTACAATCAAATCTTTATGTGATATCATGCCCAACAATTTGAACAAAGGAACTTCAGGCAGAAAACATCCTTGGGAGTATGGAGGGGTCAAATCTAAGCTTTAATGGCAATCTGGAAGTCATTGGAGCATGTGAAAATGCGTTTCGGAGGTTTTTGGGCACGACAAACCTTGGCATGAAATCCGAACATTCAAGTGTAGTGGGAATCTAAGTCCAAGAGGGGCAAAAGTAGTAGAATTGAAGAGAGTTAGGGTTCACGTCCCGAGAGGATTGCAAACCTAGGAATGAGAGGACAAGGGAAAAATCAAGTTGCAGGCCGCAAAGAGAATGGGGATTGAAACAAGAGGGAGTTGGAGAGGAGTTCGCAAAGGCCAGATTTGAAGGAATCAAGACCAGCAACAAAGAGGTGCAACAAGCAAGAGAAATGGAGAAGTGAGGAACAGAGGAAAAGAGGGATTGAGGACTAGGACACGAGGAGGACTTGGCATTGGGGAATTGGTGCCAAAGTCCAAAGTCCTCCCAAAGTTTCAAACTTCAGAGGGGAAACAAGGCAAGAGTAGGGGTTTTCGGGTTTATAGGAACTCTAGAACTTGGGAAGAGATGAAAGTTTTGGGGAACACGTTAGAGAAAGAATCAAGTATCAAGGCATCAAGGGGAACAAGGACCTCAAGACTTTGTCCCTTGGTCCTAGTTCCTACCAAAGTTTCACAACAAGGGGAAAAAAACACAAGGGTAGGAGTCAAACATAAGGGTAACACCTTAAAATTGGTCAAGGGTTCGATGGGTTCAAGAACCTTTGGACCCACCCACGCCATCTTCGTTTCTCTTTGCACTTTCCTTCTTTGTTTCTTTGCTTCATTGCCTTTGTCAAAGCCATGGTCATCTTTTGAACTTCGTCAATGAGTTCGAGAATCCTTAAACTCGTCAACCACTCTTCCTTCCATGTCGATGCCTTCTTCGTACTTACGTGTCAAATCTTTTAAAAGATATTGAACCATACCGGCAATTTCAAGAATTCTTGAACTTGCGAACACCCTACCTTAGCTTTTTTTCTTTCTTCATCAGCACTTTGGCTTTCTTTCGAACTATGTTGGCAAGTTCTACACTTCTTGAACTTGCCTACAACCTTTAACTTGGCCTCTTTTCCTTTGTCATGTTGACACTTTGACACAATTTTGAACCTTGCCAATGAGTTCACGAAATGTTGAACCCACCGATAACCTCCTCCTTTCCCTCGCATGTCAAATCTTTTGCTCCTTCTTGAACCTATCAACAAGTTTTGAACTTGTTGACACACTCCAATCCTTAGGCATGTTTTTATTCTTTGTCGGAGTTTTTGACAACTTTTGAACTTTGTCAAGGGTTCATGAGCTTCTTGAAACTTTGAAACCTTCAACACTAGCACTTTTTGAACCCAATCGAAGGTTCAAGAGTCTCTTGAACCTTTGAAACCAACACTTAGACAATGAAGCACTCAAACTTAGAAAAGGAATTTTGGCAAATAATCCACATAAGGAGGACATGGGGAAGGCAAGACTTTAAAACATGCCTTTAAACAATTCTCACTTCCATGTCAAAACTTAGCACTTTTTAAACCTGGTCGAAGGTTCAAGAGGTTCTTGAACCTCTGAAACCAACACTTAGACAATGAAGCACTCAAACTTAGAAACTTTTAGGAGTTTCAGCAAATTAACCACATGAGAGGGACATGGGAAAGGCAAAAGGGCACACTTAGGCCAAAATTGAAAGAGGGGAGGGGTTCATCAGATGTTTCTCAGATCAGTTATCTACAATGGACAAATAGGGTGAGAGCGGCAAAGGGGTAAGGATTGAACCAATTTTGCAAATTTTTAGGCCAGCAAATCTGGGCTCTAACAAGTCCCATGGTGATTGTTACAAGCAGATCAGACAAAATCATTGGCAGTCGGGCAAGAACATTGGTAAATTATGATACATGTGAATTCTTTCAAAGGCGTTCCAAATATGTTATAGCTGGCAGAGTTCGCATAGGGTTGTGAGTAGCAGCCACTCTTTCTAACTTAAGACATTTTCCTTATGCTGTGTTACTTGCACAGGATATGAACACTTTCTAACAGCTGGACCACATGCCATATTCTCCTATATCATGTCTCTCATTTTTGCAGGGGCCGCAACAACATTAAAGGATGGCATTAAATTTTGTTCAAGCTAGTGGGATCAGCATGGAACGTGAGGTATTCCCTTGGTCCACATTCAGTCTGAAATATGTATAAATATTTAGTGTGAACTGTGAGAAAGGTGAAGGAGGGAGAAGGCAAGGGACTGTAAAGAAAATTACATAATAACTTCCTCCTTATACAGGAGATGTGAGATAGAGAGATGAATGAATGAAGGTAGTATGCGAGAAAATGATTGCGGGGAATATGTAAGAGAGGTTGAGGACAGATAGAGGTATTCTCCTCCATGGTTATGTTGAAGGCCTGTTTACGTTTGTATGTGAGGTCAAGAAGAGGATTGCAAGTCCCTGTTGCTGGACTGTGAACCTGTGAGACAAGTAGGTGATCCGATTTTAATTAATAAACATAGTGTATGTTATTATGGCTCCCATTTGAGTTAGGCCTGGCAATGTCTGCATGTTCTTGTCATATCTAATTTATCTATTGGCTGCAAGTGATCGTGTGTGTGGCTGCAAGGAGCAGGCTCCCTTTCAGTGGGTTCCCTCTCCTTGATTGCATCAGCAGACCTGTTAATTAGGAACACTCTTAAATTAATTAGAATTTTGGAATCCAGCAGTCTAGAAACGCCCTTTCCTAGAATCTCCTTTATAAGAGATTCCTTCAGAGATTTCTATACGACATAGAATTATACAGTAAAGGTAATTCAGGTTAATTTTTCTGAAAAACAACCAATAATAATACTAAATTGTTAACACCAAATTTACAAAATCGTACAAATCTTAAATTGCAAAACTTCTCACTGCTTCTACATTTTCAATTAAAAAACAAACCAGTTCCATTTTTTGTTATTATTTTGAACTTGTAGACATCCTTGCACTCTATGAAACTTTAGATTTTCTTTAAACATACCAACCTCGGCGCATTCCACAAGTTCAATCAAAACTTTCAAAAGATCACTCTCTTGTGAGAGATCTAAATCAAACAATGTATTACTGGAAGCCATATTATATGGACAAGTTCCAATCCAATATTCCTATCCTAGAATAATAGTGTCACATCTCATTTTTCTTGCATAAACTTAATTAATAAATAAACTGAACTGGTTGAGAATATTGGTTGAATATCTTATGATTGTTTGATTATGGACAAATGTGCTTTAAATTAGATGTTATTTTTAAATGCTTGAAATTGAAATTGAAATGGAAATGGAAATGGACTTTAATTTCTTGTATGTGCTTCGGCTATGGTTTTTAAGGACTAACCTACTGATGGCAATCTGAGTGCGGCTGAGTGTAGGTACTTGTTGAAGGCGAGAACATGGCTGAGGTAGAGGTATCCTAGCCGCTTGATAAATAATTAGTAGGATGGAAACCCGATGCATGCACACACGCACATAGTTTCCTTCCTAATTGCATTGCATTATTATGGATATGTCGTTGTTTGAATGTTATGATTTGACTAATGATTATGCTTTAGGGTTATTATGTTGTGAAAATTAAATTATTTAAGGAAATTAAAAATACGCCATATGTTTACTTTGTTTTCAAAAATTAAATTAAATGATTGGAAATATAAAAGATCTTATTTTTTTTATAAATTGCATAAATTATATTTATATATATTAATAATAATATAATAAATATATTCCCCACAACAACTTGGTGGAGGTTGGGGCATGTGCTGCTATGTTAGAACGGGATGTAGAGCATCGGCAGGTTGGCATGGTACGGGATTGTGGGCGAAGGACGGTGGAATTAACACACATCAAATCCAGGATGATGCGTGGCTGGCGTAAGATGCCCAAGGAGAAGGGAAGGGCGGCGGTAATTTAATTCCCATGGCAGGTTGGCACGATCGAAACACAATAAGTAGAGATGGTGACAGGGTGTTGTTCATTCATTCTTCCTCATTGTTTTTCCCGTCGGTGAGCAAGGGTGGTGACTGAGCTTTTAGCGATGATGGAGACTCCAATTCGTCTCACCTCATTGCGCAAGTTGTGGGCTTTTCTAGGTACGATCACAGACAATCGTCTACAATCGGTCTTCAAGGAGTGGGATCCTCTAGTAGTGGGAGCGATTGAATTGGTCTTGGGCAAGGAGTTTATGGTCTCTGAGGAAAGATATAGGACCAACGTCGACATCGCATCACGGTTTGTGGCTGCACTCCTTGATTTGGAGTTGCCAAAGGCGGAGGTGCTTCTCATGATGAGGAAGCTTGTGATGGCGGATCTATTGGGAGGGGTCGAGGAGGTGATTATCATGGTGGAGCTGGGGGTTGGTATCCCGCGTCCGAGGGACATAAGGCGAGTGTTGCTCCCTAACATCTGGGTGAAGAGGTACCCCTTCCTCCTGGACGTGAAGGGTGAGGAGCTTCGTGAGCACAGGGCACGGGCGCAAAGAGGTGTCGAATTTCTCAAAATCTTCCTGTATCTGGAGGTGGCGATGGAGGACGACTAGAAGGGACGATTCAAGGAGTACCTCCGAGAGGAGGAGATATTGATGGAATGAAGGTAGTGGGCACATGGTTTTGTTTTTTGGCAGCCAGCGGCGGCTTCAAAGACGAAATGAAACGGCGGACAAGAGCGGCGAAGATAACTTAAAGCAACATCTCTGTTTTGTTTTGATGTCACGACAGGATATGCAATGTAAAATTTCCTCTGTTGGATGCTTGGCCTCGGCCATAGACATATGTACTGGGTGGGATGTTTTGTCGAAGGTAGTTCTATAGGCCGAGATTGGGGTTGGGATGGTGGCGGAATTTTGTTCTGAGCTTGGGCAAAGGTCTGTATCAGGCCCATTGAAATGAAATGTACTGCAACTTTTCTTTTAATATAAAATTATAATATTTACGTACCAAAAAAAAATGATATAATAAATATATTATTATGTATATATATAAATAAATAAATAAATATATAAAAAGTTATTTGATAAAATATAAATAGTTCAATTAGAATTGCATTATTGATAATTTTTATTTATATATATAATGATAATATAATAAAGAAACTATATATATATATATATATATATATATATTAGCTTAATTATTAAATAATTATATAAATAGTTTAGTAGTAAAAAGAAAATGAAACTAAAACAAGATAAGTTTTATTAAATTAATTTGCATGATAAACATGCATGAGGTGAACAATAAGTTCTAAACATAGGAGTAGGAGTCCAAAGATTGGATTAAAATATTAATTAAACGATAAATAAGGGAATGGGAGGAGGAATACAAGACGGTATGGGGAAAAGGAGGAAAAATGGTTTGCAAGTTGGCTATAGACTAGCATGAGTCTTAGCTGGGGCTACCTTTCCTTCCTGGAGAAGTCATACAAGTTGGAGATTTCAGTAGATTTTGTGAAAAAAAAAGGTGATCAACGACTCTTTGAATCAAATTTTTAAAAAAAGGGTTAACAAAAGTTGACGAACATGCCATTAAACTAGTACATTTTTTTTGTTTGCGAGGATCTACATTATCTGTGCTCATTCAATGAATTTGAAATACCTAATTTATGCTAAGGGCTGCCTCAAAAGTCTTCATTCGAGCTAATAAAATTCACAGCACCGAATTTCAACCAAAAAGCAATCATATTTTCAAGAGAGATTGTGAAGCTACGACAATTGTTCAAAGAAGACTTTCAAAATTTACAGAATGCAAAGTAGATCACAGTTGATCAGGTAAGTTGCATTCATCCCTCGTGTATGTTTCTCTGTTGTCATTGCTTTCTGGAAGCTTTAAGGCCTAGGTTTAAATTCAGGGGTTTGCTTTTCTAAAAGCTTTAGGGCCTTGCTTTGTTTTTGCATTCAACAATTTTTTTGTTCATTAAGAACCCTAGAAAAATCCCTAGTTTGATCCCTTATACATATAAAACGTCATCTAAGTTATCCAAGAGACCTGCTACTCAAAATTTGACATACCAATTCCTTGGGATGCTTAAGAAATATAAGAAAGAAACAAAAAAATGTGTGTTGACAAACCACCTAGAGGATGCAATCACATATATTAGGGATGTTTAGAAATGGCTGTAGAATATCATGCTTGAAATTACAGTTGTCTCGTTTGCTAGTGCTGCTACTGCCTTTTTCCCTTGTAATTCAAACGCGGGATACAAATGCAATTCATAATTAATGATCTCCATTATATAGCTGTTAATTGATATTATGTCTGAAATGGATACCAGAAATTCCATAAAATAGATACAGTTTTTATAGGGTTTGAATGTGCAGCGATGACATTATAAAAACCAATTTTCATATATATAGGTATCTATATAATGAGATTGTTAAACCCAATTAAATGGGTAAAATTGTGACAGTGAATATAAAATTCCCAGCTGCTGTTTTTAACCCAGTTTTATACCAAATCCATATACAGTTCAATTTGGGTTGCTACTACTTTTCTAGTCTTATACTAGAACCATGAACAATTTGCGAGTGCATATAAATATAAACTCTATTTGCAGCTGTAAACACCAGTTTTATTCCTTTTTTCTGCATGATGAAATCAAAAGTGTGCTGGAAAGTATTTTATATCTGCAAGAAAGATTCTACAGTGGAAGTGTAGATATGAAAATATATAGGAATCTATTATTTTCCTGTTATGTTTTGAATCTCTTATTGAAATCTGCATATCTACTTTAATAACTATGGTTATATTATTACTATGTCACAAGATTCGAATTTGAATTCGAATTCGGCAACAATGAAATTCGGATGAAATTCGGCGAGGAAAAAATTTGAAAAGTATAAAATTCGGATCAAATTCGCCTTATGTAAATTTTTTTATTTTTTTTAATAAATATAAGTAATATATCCATAAAATTGTTTAAATAGTTTAACATTGATAAATAGATTTGAAATCATTACAAAAAGATGACACATTTATAAAATATAAACCATAAGAAACATGTGAAATCACGTTTGCGAATATGTTCTTTTGTCAAAAAGGTACAATAACAACCAAGACTTTAGAACTTCAAAAAAGCTCCAAGTCATCAAGAGCACTTGGCTGCGATGCTAAATCATCATCATCTGTATCACTGCTCAATTCATCATCTAGAAAGTCAGGGTCATCTGCAACTTGCATTGCTATGTCTTCAAAAATTTCTTGTGAGGAAGAGTTCTTTGCTGCTTTGTTCATGAATAATTTTAAATTGCTGCGAACATAGACAAGATCTCCCAACTTTCCAGACAACAATTTATTCCTTTTTTTGGAATGGATGTGTTCAAAGCAACTCCAGTTCCTCTCACAAGCCGATGAACTTGCTCCCTGACTCAAAATGCGAACAGCAAACTCTTGTAGCTCAGGAGTTTGTCCTCCATAGTCCAACCACCATCTATATCCAGGTATACGTGCCAAGTCATATTTGGCTGCTGCCATTCCAAACATCCCTTCTCCTTTCTTGTATTCCCAACATTGATCTCTGATTAGTGCTGAAATTGTTGCATTTGATGCATGCTTTTGAATGGCTTCAAAAAGCCCTCCCATAATTTCAGAATCACCTTTTCTATTAATAGAAAACAACTTAGGCTCTAAAAAACAAGCTGCTGCATGTAAAGGTGTGTGCATCATTTTCCATCTACAATCAACTGTCTCCCATATCTCCATGTATTCTGCTTCTACATTGTTTAGTGCTTTTTGAATAGATTCCTTACAACGGTCCATGCTTTCATAAAGCATGCCAAGGCAAGGAGTGTCACCATCAACCATACGAAGCACGTCAACAATTGGTTCACATATAATCAAAACTTTTGCTGCACTTTCCCAAAAATTGCTATTTAGAATAATTTGCTCTATGTTCTTCCCCTTAGGACCTTTTGAAAGCACAGAATTTTCCCACTGATTGGAACAAATAACAGCCCTCAAAGCTGCTTTTTCTTCAACCACTCTTTTCAAAGTGATATAAAATGATGCAAATCTTGTTTCACAAGGCCTCAACAACTCCTTGGATGCATGCTGCCTATAAAGACTCAATGTGAGACGATGATTCCGTATGAAATTTGCAATTGCTCTCCCTCTATGAATAGCTTCATGTACCCATGGGAATTTAGCCAAGTCATGAAGCAGCAAATCGAGACAATGTGTTGCACATGGGCTCCAATATATTCTTGGGTACTTCTCTGTAATCAGTTTCCCAGCTCCCACACAATTTGCTGCACTATCAGTTACAACTTGAACCACATTTTCCACCCCTACTTCAAGAATGGCTTCCTCTAATATTTGGAAAATATACTCAGAAGTTTTTTTGCGGTTCATGGTGTCAATCACTTTCAAAAACACAACACCATCAGGAGAAGACACCAAAACATTAATCAATGGCCTTTGACATATATCTGACCATCCATCACTCAATATAGTGCAACCTGTTTCATTCCAAGAGGCTTTGACATCAACTAATTTCTCAGTCACTCTATCTTTTGACCTCTGCAAAAGAGTTGTCCTAAAAGCCTCTGAAGTTGGGGGTGTGTACCCTTTGCCAAACTCTGCAACTTTCTGAATTGCATTACGAAAATGCGGATTCCTTGCAACATTGAATGGAATTGCACTCGAGTAAAACAAATCAGCTAAGGCATCATCCACCTGTTGTTTCTCTACTGGTTTCCAAAAACTGTTCAAGGTTCCACTCTCTTTTGATTTACCCACATGCCTAGGTAAGGTGGAAGAGGAAGACATGATAGATGCTGTGTGTCTAGACTGAGCCATTTCCTCTTCTATTCTCTGCTTTTTTTGTGCATTCTTCATCTTTCCTACAATTGAAGAGGACTGTTCTTTCTCTAAAGCAGCTCTCATTTCTGGGGTAACGTTTGGACATGCTTCAACACCTCCTCCTGCACCCCCTGAAATACCAAGTAAATGGTCCATTGCCCTTGTCAAACCTCCAGTAAAAGGTTTGTAACACTTGTTGCATGTGAGACTTGTACCATTGCGAGTGACATATTTCCATGCCTCGGCAGTTGATTTCTTGGGAGCCATAAAGTAACAATCTGTATGTTTAAAAGACAAAATATGAATTTTAGTTTTATAATACAAATGAAAATGATGTAATCGTATAAATGCAAATGCCAGACAATATTCATCATACAACTATGACTGCGTACATAAAATTCTATGACTGCATACAGCTGCAGCATGTAGGTGAGCAGACAAATAATGAAAAAAATTGTCATGTACACTTGTAATTTTGTAAAGAATATAGTAATTTTTTATTTTAATTTTAATTATTAAAACTAACAACATAAAATAAATATATATTAACTTTTTATTGTAATTTTTAAAAACTGAATACTAAAATTGAGATAATGTTAAATTTCCATATATTAAATATAAATTTAATACAAATAAAATAATAAAATATTTAATATTCCACATTTTATTAAATATTAAATACTTAATAAGTTAATATATATAAAATATATAAAATATTAAAAAAATTAATTTAAATCTAACTGAATAAACACAGAATTAAATCTAATATTAATAAAATAATAAAAACTATATAAATATTATATCTAATAATTAATATTAATAAAATAATCAAACCCTAATATTAAATCTAATTTTAATAAAATAAAAATTAAGAAAGCAAACATAAATAAATAATACAATATTAAATAAAATTATGAAAATCTAAGAAAAACCCTAAATTTTTCGTCAAAAAATAAATCATGGAGATCTGAAACAAAAAAAATAAAAATCGCCTACCTTCGACTTGCAAATTGCAGTTGCAGAAGAAGACTTCAAAAGATTTGAAACCCGAAACTGGAGGCGGCGGCTTAAACTGGAGGACGCGATTTGCAGAAATTAGAAGAAACGAGCTTCAAACTGGAGGACGCGATTTGCAGAAAAGAACACGATTTGCAAAAAAACGCCTTTCAGTCGACCTTGGAGAGCTTCGAAACTCGTGCGAAAACCTTCCTGTTCCGCGTTTTTTAGACTGAGAAACTTCGCCGGAAATGGACGCGATATTGCTTAGTCGGGCTACGTATTTATAAGAATATTCAACTGAAACCCTAAACGAAAATACCTTTTAAGATTTTTTTTTTAATAAATTCAACGCTTTACGAATTTTAACGAATTTCAACGAATTTTGACGAATTTCATTGGTTTTTTAAAAATTCGCCGAATTCCGAATTTCAAGGCAAAAATTCGGCGAATTATGTGACGAGTTGATGTGCATAGAATGTCAAACTGGTTTTTCATGAATTAACCTGCAAGACATGGAAGTTTGTTAATTGTTGCATAGAATGGAAATAGTTTTATATTTACATTTACACTTAGAAAAGCATGACATAAAACCACAATGCATGAAACCTTAACCATGGCATGAAGTAGAGAGAAGACATTAAAAGATCAAAATGCATGTTAAAAACTAGTTGTATGAAAAGAAATGAATTGCATGTCAGTGATTATTTTACTGTAATTAGGTATGAAAAGTTGAAACAATGAAGATGTACAATTGAACATTTGCATGAAAGAAAAGAGTAATTATTTATTTTATGATCATTATGCATGTTATTGTCTTTTATTATGTACTGGGTTTACCTTTCAGGATAGGGTGCTGAATATGGAACAACAGAGAAGGACGATCCTCTTTTCAGGATTTTCCGTTTTATTCTAGTGCTTTGGCCAAAACCATGTGTTCATTGAAATAGATGAAATTTACCTAGCAAAATTATTTATATGTTTCTCTGCCATATCCTGATAGTGGGACATTGCATGTTCATTTTAGAAATGCATGTATATACATTAGGCTTGCACCAAGATTGCCTCCTGCTTTTTATTTCCAGGTTGCTAGGTACTTCATGCAGGGTCAGGTATTCTTCGAGTAGGAAGAATTCCGGGGAAGCGTAAGCTTCATGGTTGGGCGGAAAAGCGCCCAAGCCATGTTCTCGTCTCTTGACTTGTGGATGACTGTGAGGATCGGTGGCAGTCGAAGACTATATTATTTATATCCTCACATTACTCTTATATCATTGATTGTATTTGTACTTTAGATTGTATATTTAGATGACTATATGGCATGAGAGCCTGAGTTGTACTTTTGTATATCAGATATTATGTGCTTTGACCTAGATTATGCACTACACATATGAGGATGTGTTATGACATTTATTTACTTAATGAAGTTGTATCATTTTATTTCCATATTTATGAGATAATGAGCTATTATTTATTTTTGTGAGTTTGTTTTGGGACACAATCCTTACAAATAGTTTAGTACCACTTCTGCATATTCAATCAGAAATCCAGCAAAAGAAGAAACCTAGAATCTTACAACAGAAAAGAGAAGAAAGAACCCTTAACCCAAACTAAATTCACAAGTTTGCAGGAAATGAACTAACTCTTAGTAACCAAATTATATTTAAAAGTTAATAAGAAAATGACCTACATCTTCACTTTGGAATCAACCTACCTCTTCACTTTGGAATCGACCAATAGAATGTCGAAATAAAAACCTTCTCGGACCTGCAAGTAAATAGCATGTTGAACATCACTGCTTCATGAATCATATTAAAAGAAATGTAAAATATCCACAAGAAAGTACACATAACACAATTTTGCCCAAATCAGCTAGTAGGACCATCTTTCAAACGGAAAAGGCAAAGTCAAAAGATGGCATTTTCCCAGCGATAATTTATCCCATTTAATTTGTCAAAAGCAAATGTCAGAGAACTTAGACAAAAAGAAAGGAAGCTACCATACAAGAATAGTGTTGTGAATTAACATAATGACATGAGATCCTATTTACCCTCCTACTTGAGTCAAACTTGTCAGCACAGTCTGTCATAGATCTTAAGTAAGTGGTACATAACGACATGATTAGGGGTAAAATCAAGCAAGAGATAGTGTCCAATCCCTCCCAGTGGAATCCAGAATAATTAGTTGGTATTTCCCACTGCATTAGTCTAGCTCTCTGTGCAATACAATAACATGGCACAAAAATATGCAAGAACAAATTTAAAACTACAATTCACAACTCATTTTCGAATTTCCATTTCCCAATCAATGGCATACTTCTCATAAGGAGAAGACCAAGGCCAGCTGCTACAGCAAATGTTGTTGTCGGGTTCTCACGAGCAATAAACAACCCCTCTGCAAAAAGAAACCAATTCAAATGAAATTCAACAATCGTGTTGTAGATTTTAGGCACATATTATTCACAAAAATAAGCCCATCCAAAATCTATAAAGGGAAAAGTTCAGTTGCTTAAATCATGTAAGCAGTGAATAAATATTACCCTTGAGTTTTCTAAAGAAGGCATCTTCATAAACAATATACTGGTTCTTCATCTTTGGCACATGATCCTGCACAGAAAAATTTAGTGACAAAGTTAGTAATGGCAAGACTTACCTTAGAGCAATAAAATTATTTATATAGAGAAGACAAATAAGAAAAACATAAAAGATTTATGGTACAAACTACAAACTTCATGCAACCATCCAAGTCATGCAGAATCGGAAATTAAACAAAGCCTTATCAGATCTGCCTTCTTATATAGAATCACTTAAAAAATAGGTGATAAATATATACAGTGGTAAGACAATATCTGCTTGTAGTCCTTCAGGCTGTGTTTGAGTACCCTCTCCAGTCTTCAAAAGAGGTTGTCCAATCTACTTTTGTTTTTAAAAAGAATGTCTGCTTTCAAAACTCGCCGAGCTTTCTTTGGGTAGAGAAGGCCAATCCAAGTTAGTGAGGTTTCTGTGGAAGTAATAAAGGGTACTTTTTGAATACTTCTGCATTAAGCCTTAATCCACCTTCCTCATCTTATGTCCCAATCTGCATTCCCACAAGCATATGCACTTGTGTTTAAGCATGTAACAAAATCCACAGAAAGACATATAAATACACCATGCATGGGTTTGTCTCTATATTTCTACAAATCTCCACACACACTCACATGCATCTATGTTCCCTTGGGATTGTTACTCCTTTGAAATTGTCACACCAAAGGACACTTCATTAGACCTAAATTACACAAATAATGGGTATCAATTCTCTCTAATTGATTCAGGATTGACAAATTGCCCTATCCATTAGAACACTGTAATTCTGGTGCAGTATGCACATGACTGACAGGAAGATTGGTTTGTATCTTTTCTTGCAAATAATAATCGGTCCAAAAATGTAATTCATGGTGATGGCATGACAATTGTGTAAATGAAGTCAAAATGTTCAGATCAATGAAACAGGATGAGAGAAAATTACATTTCAAGATGTTTTGAACATTTTTAGCATGACTAATAATCTATTGTCTATCAGTCAAATCACCAAGCAAGGACATTTAGGGGCGATATTCTGCACAAATTAGTGTTTCGTGAAGGATAAGAGGTGTAATTAGGTTATAATCTCATTGTTAAAAAAAATTATATTTACTGGTTTCAAGAGGCTAATGCTATGTCCCATTTTCAATTAATTTAGTTCGTAAATATTAGATTTATTATTTGTTTCTTGTGTTTTCCCCCAGTCCTACTTTGCTGTTTGTTCTTCTCCTTCTTTTCAGATGAGTCTTCCTGAGGTCCATTCTTCTAAAGTTTGTGTTAGTTGTCAGAATTCCCCTTCTAAGTATGTCTTTCCTTCCAACTTTGTTTTTCCTCTCTTTCCATCAGAGTTTCGGACTTCTTCATCCTGTCATGCCTTCCATCATTCCCTCACTCTTTCCTTTGTATTTGTTGGACTTTCAAACCTGTCCTTACCAGCATGCCCATTGCTCAAGCCCTGATGCCCCAACTTGTGGTATGAGTCTTGTGATATTTCCAATCCCAAACCCCAATATTTCCGCCTTTGATTATGTTCTCTTTCTAACTCCCCAACATGTGCCATAATGCCATTTAATAGTAAGTTTTGGCACCACAACTTTCAAAGGTGCGATCTTTCTTGCTCATAATAGTTGTTCAAATTGGAAGATGCAGATTCACCTTGTGGCCAACTTACTATTGTTGCGATGGATATAAAAGGGTGAACGCGTTCATTCAGGGAGGATCATATCACTTCGGAAATCAATTGAGCAATAGTGTTTGAGCATGGAGATCAAAGGACGAATCCCCTTTGATTTCAGAAGTTAGAGAACAAAATGCCTTTGGCTGGAGAGCGGTCCCAATTTAGAGGTTGTGTTGGAGTTTCATTGATCATAGAATTCAGTAGTATTGTATTGGTTCAATATGCTGTTGCCATGAACATGTATATGAAAGTTTGATGCTGTTGTAATTGCCAAAGTTGCAAACTATTTGAATGTAATTCAGTCTTTATTTGTAATACGAGGAAGATTAAAGTTATATTTATTAATAATTTAATTGTTGTTTGTTGATTAGAATGTGATGATAATGATAATGTGTAAACAGTGAATTAAAGAGTTTTTCAAGATCTTATTTAAATACTAGAATCTGATTTATTGCCCCAAATAATACGTGATTGCAGAAGGTTAAGATCGGATTTGCATGTGTTTTGGCACAGGACATTACAACGGTATTAGAGGCGGTTATCTTGCCAGCCTATGTTTCCACAATTAAACTTTGCATGTTGAGTTTCTGGTACAGTACAGTGATAGAGCAACTAGATATCATCTAAGGGAAATCAAAAAACAAAGTCAGTTTGCAAAGAATCCAGAGACAAATTCCCCTGCTTTAGAATCTGTTGCAGAGCAAATAGTATGTCAGAAAAGGAAAGGACATCAAATATGAATGACAACCCTGATGGTTGGGCTGAAAGGAAGTTTGATTTGATGCTTGATATGATGGTACAATTACTTCATAAGATAGATAATAATATGAATGTGCCTAGACATCAGGTTGGTGAAGGGACCACTTCTGGAGTTAATAACCCTGATAAAACTCAGAGAAACAACCAAAAGACTATCCTTGTTTCAGCTGCAAGACCTACCCAACCTACCTTTCTTAATAAGGAGGTAGAGGTTCCAAAAAATGAAGCTCAAAACTCATTGATTGATGACATTAAGGCTTTTCATGCAGAGTATAGAGCTCTTCCAGAGGATATTTGTAGACCTCTTTCAGAGGATATTTGAAGTTATATGTCATCAATTTTATGAACATGAAGAAGGCCCAAAATGGACTTAGATATGATCCTATACCACGTGCTTTTTAAAGAGATGTGTAGCAAGCTTTAGGGAATTTAACTCTCTCTCCCTATTATGGATCTAATAGATGCATGGCTCATGCATGGGTACAAAAGCTAGGCACATATTTATCTCTCAAACATATGATTGAAGATGAGAAAATCATGTTTGCTACCTTGCATTTGGAGGGTATTTGTACATGAGTTGTGGTACCATAGATTGATCACTCAAGCTCACGGAGCCATCAACTCATATAATGAATTTTGCAAGCTACTAATTGAGAGGTTTGATTGAAATGACCCCGAGGTTTACTTTAGAGATTTGACTCAGATCAAGTAGTATGGTTCAGTCGAAAATTATGTGACAAAATTTTATAACTTGTCTATAATGGTTTCAAATATCACGAAGGGAAGGCTGACTATGCTCTTAATCAAAGGGTTAATTAACTAAGTCTCTCAAGGAACTAGTCAAAGCTTTCAAACCATCGTCCCTACAAGAGGCAGTAAAACGAGCTTTGGCGCTAGAGACTTCCATGACGAAGAATAAGTTTCAGACGAAGTCTTTTCTTCCAAAAAGGCCTTTTCATATAAAACTTAAAAGTAAAACAGCCCAAGAAATTTCCTTCAAGGCCAAACATGGAGGTGAGGAACAAGCTGAGAAGGAAGAAGCCATCCTTCAACTAGAAGGGGACCTAGTCGCCTGGACAACGGAGATTGAAGAAGAAGACAAATCAAAAGAGGAAGGAGAAATTTCAGGAGGTACTCTTGCTACACTCTCAGGTACTCCCTTTTCACATCCATGAAGTTTTGTGGGGACAAAGGGTTACTATACTCATTGACATTAGTGCTACTCATAATCTCATAGGTGAGGGATTGGTGGCAAAGCAAGGTCTCAAAATAGAGTATTTTGAAGGGAATGTAATGGTGGCCAGCAGATTCACTATTCGATGCATTAGAAAGATCACCCAATTGAATCTTAATTTGGGAGTATATGATATGAACGATGATTTCTATGTTGTCAACACAGATATGGTCCTAGGTATCTAATGGCTACACTCACTAGTCGAGATCACAAAAAATTTCTTGACCATGGAACTAACCTTATAGTCTGAAGGGAAAGAAGTGATACTTTGAGGAATGACGAATAGAGCACCAACAGTTGTCTCTGCTAAAAGAATGGAGAGAATCTTTTGTCATGAGAAAGTAGCGTGGGCAGCTCAATCCTTGGTGACTATCGCAAACTCCTCCAAAGGTAAAAAAGCATATAATGTGGATGTACAAGATATCTTGAATGAGCACAATAAAGTCTTCAATAGCATTCCACCAAGGAGACCATCGGATAGAAGCTTTGAGCATGTCATTGAATTGGAAAGAGGGTGCTAAGCCCATCATTACTACTCTCTATCACCAACCCAGGAGGCATAACAAGGAGATCGAAAAGGCGATAAAGGAACATTTATACATGGGACATCAAACCTAATTCAAGTTCTTTCGCTTCATCTATAGTTCTAGTAAAGAAGAAAGATGGCACAATGAGGATGTGCATCAACTATTGAGCATTGAATAAAAAGACTATCAAAAATTGACACCCAATCCCTAGGATTGATGAATTGATAGATGAGCTTCATGGAGCGATTTATTTTTCAAAGATACGTCTCAAGTCGAGCTACTATAAAATTCAAGTCCAAGCAATGCCACTACAGGCACTTTAAGTTTTTGGTCATGTCGTTTGGTTTGACAAATGTCCCAGCAACCTTCCAATCATGCATGAACCAAATGTTCCACAAGCAATTGAGAAAGTGTGTCCTTGTCTTTAACAACATTCTCATCTACAACAAGATGTAGGAGGAGCACATGGCATATTGATAAGGTGTAAGGAATTTTGGAAGCACACCCTTTTTGCAAAGGAGTCAAAATGTGAGTTCACCATGACAAAGATTCAATATTTGGGACACATCACCAATGCAAATGGAGTACAGGTGGATATAGAGAAGATCAAAGTGATTCTAGATTGACCTTCCCAAAGACTTTGACACAATTGTATAGATTCTTCATCTTTTGCAGCTACTATAAAAGATTCATTAAGGGGTTCTCTCAACTAGCTGCCCCCCTAATTGATCTAACCAAGAAAGGAGCTTTCACATGGAACAAGGTTGCATAGAGAGCATTTGACAAATTGAAAGAATTTGTGACCTAGTGCCCCATGTTAGCTATTCTTGATTTTTCCCTTCCCTTTGTTTTGAAATGTGATGCATCTAGAAAAGGAGTTGGAGCAATTCTTATGCAAAATAAGCAGCCAATTGAATTCGAGAGTCGAAATTTCATAGGGATGAAAAAATGAAGACTAATCACAATATCTTGAGGTATCTTCTTGATCAGAAGAATCTGAACAAGCAATAGCAAAAGTGGGTAAGCAAACTTCAAAAGTATGACTTTGACATTGAATATGTTAAAAGAAAAAAAAAATGTTGTTGCTGGTGCATTATCTAGAAGGCCAACTTTGTGTTCACTGTGTCACATCTCTGCTGATTGGAGGGCACAAATCATAGCAGAATATGCTAAGAATAAGTTTGCAGCTGATGTGTTGGAAGGGAAGTTGTTGGATGATAGGTACATAGTATGTAACAAACTCATTCTCTACAAGGGAAGAATCTACTTGTCGGAATCAAAAATGAAAAGAAATTTGAAAGCGGTTCATGACACTCTTTTAGCAGTCACCCTAGGTATTTCAAGACCTATAGGCAGATCAGGGAAAGATTACCATGGATGGGACTCAAGGATGATGTCCTCTAACGTCCTTAGTCATATATGATTTAAATATGAGAATCCAATATTATTGCCCCAAATAATAAATGATTGTATAAGGTTCAGAATTGGACTTAGCATAGGACATAACAGCTAACCCTTACAAACACATACATTGGGTGCTATTGTCAATAATGGTATACTTTTGCACCAAAGGAATGGTAAACTGAACTTAGAGAATCTTTCTAATCTGGAGAAACATACAAATCTAAAAGGATTATCACACATAATTGGAAATAGAGAGTATAGGGCAACACACTTGGTAGGGAAACAATGTCAAAAGCTTTGAGGAAGGGAATGCTTGGCAAGAAAACTCTATGAGTTGGTGAATGGTGATATGTACAAACTTATGAAGATAAATCTTATTGTTGGTGTAACATAATTTCAATTGTTTGTTGATGACTGACTATAATACAAAAATCAAAGTATATTTCTTAGAATGTCCAATGCTTTTGGGATCTCCAAACAATTTAAGGCTATTGCTAAAAGTGAAAATAATAGGTTAGCAAAGACTTTTCAAACTCACAATGAGCATGAATTCGTCTCTTGAAAGTTTGCTGATTTTGGTAAATACTAGACACATGGACATTTCACTGCCCCATATGCATCTCAGAAATTTTGCGTAAGAGAGAGAGAATCAAAAGGGTGATGAACATGTTGGGCATGATGAAAGAAACAACAGTTCCAAATAAGTTTTGTGTAAAAGAGAAAGAATCAAAAGGGTGATGAACATTGAGGAGCATGATGAAATAAATAACAGTTCCAAATAAGTAATGGCCAGATATTGTCCATACAATTGTCTATCCACTCTAAAATAGCCTTGTTAAGCACATAAAAATTAACTAGAGGCATAGACAGGAAGAAAACCTGAGGTAAATTTCAGAATCTTTGATTCAAATGCTTATATCCTCATTCAAAAAGAAAATGATGTTAATTAGCCACAATTCTAAGGTATATATTTGGATTGATGTCTCTACCAATTAGGTTTGTAAATAGGATGTTGCACACAAAAACAAAATGTTTTTACATCTCACTCAGAATTTGGGCATACTGCAGATGCTCCATTCCAGATCAATACTAACAGAGCAGCAAACAAGAGGTTCAGAGTAATTTGAAGTATGTACAAGTGCCACATTATGAAAATACAGGAGAAATGGTTCACATCCATGATATTAAGTTTGAATCATATCTGATTGAGGTTACTAGGAGTTCAGATCAGCAAGATGTTCTAATAAAGAAGAGACCCTAATGATACTATTCTACAATAGAAGGAACCAAAAAAATTGGGTTGTCTCAAGCAATTCCGTTGGAAGACCTGGCAAACAAACTATTTGTTAGGTCTCTAAATCACTGCTCCACTTCTTGCAATAAATCACTTATTTATGCTTCAAATTCTCTGAAATTTGGATTGTAAACTTCTCTATTAGCTCTTCAAAACCCCACTAAAAATCAGGAACGAATTCTGCAGGATTTGTGAGATATGCACTCTCCAAATAAATTGGGCAAAAACCCTAATTCTGCAATAAATCGCTCAATTCTGCTCCAATTCCTCTGAAATCTGGACTGTAGCTGCTCCAATATGTTCTTCAAAAATCCTTTAAAAATCAGACAAAAATTCGCCAAAATCTAGGAGATGTGTGTTTCACAAGATGACCTCCAAAATTGAAAAAAATGCCTTGTCGCAACAGTGCCAAGATCATGCTCTGATACCACTTGTAATGAAATAACTTGCACAATAGAAGAATATGATAGGAAATATGTTGCAAATACTTGACAATAATTGAGAATAACAAGCCACTTTGAGGGGGCAAACCTCCAAATATCTCCAATGAGAACACAATTCACAATATGATGATGAAATGAGACTCACTACCTCCTATATATACCTTATTTATGCCTAGGATATCACCCAGGCCGACTTAGACAACCCTATATAAGCCCTAGGCCAACCTAATTAACTAAATAACAATATAATAATGATAATATGACATAATTAAGAGTTAAGATAGCCACAAGCCACGATGTACTCTAATATTAAAGGCATAGCAATAATAGCTAAGACTTACATGAAATGGATACCGTGCTTTCTTTTTATCTCTATACATTTTGCTGACTACTACCATTTGCCTACATATCTCAATGAAGATGAAATAATCACTTGCATACTTAGGCAATTTATATGGAGTGCCCTCAAATCCACCTAACCTGAGATATGTAAACTTGGGAAATTGAATGAAAATACTACCATTGTTTATTGCTCTATCTAATAAAATAAATACATGAATTAATAATAGAGACGACAATGCATACCAGTTACAGGAGTAAAATATATCTTTATTCGAACAAAAATTATTACAGAGGAGGACCAAAGATGGTCAAACAAGGATCAAAGTCAATCAAACTAGATCATACCCCTAATCTTGATGACAAACAATCTATTTAAAGGACCCAACAATTGTCAAGAGGAACACAACTGTTGACCAACCGACGCTTATAACTACCTGTAATACATAGTCAAATAACCCATTTATTGAAACATAACAATAGTCATTGTACACTAACTACATCATCCCCCCCAAAGAAAAAGTCATCTTCCAAACAAGTAACATTAGGGAAGATTTTCCAAACTAATGACGATATTGTAGACAAGGATCTATAGACAAACTTGGAAGTGTACTTTGCAAACTTGGACTTGGAGAGTACTTGGCAAATCAGATGAGTTTGGTGGGGGTCTAGGGGCAAGGCACCAACGAGTTCAATGGGCAACGCCCCTTGCAAGGGTTGGGGGCAACACCCCCAATGAGGTTGAGGAGCAACACCCCTCGCAAGGTCTGAGGGAAAGGCAGGGTCGAGGGGCGAAGCACCCACCACCAAGCCCAAAGTAAGGCCTTCAAAACCGTGCAGACTTTCATGGTGCACATCATTTTCATGATTTTTTAAGAGGCAAAAAATAATGCTAACAAAGCCAAAAAACAAAGATTTTGGCATGTTTAACCAATATATGCTAATATATGAATAATGCTTTGGACCAAGCAACCAAGAGACCCTATCTAATTGCACAATGAAAGATAAGAATGCTACAACCAACCAATAACTAAGCCCATATAGTAATACAACATATTTTGTCTGTGCCCAACTATGCACGATAGTGGAAGCACTGAGAATGGATTGTGGTTGAGAATATACTATATTATTCTTGAGAATTAACTATTGTTGAGAATGGCTCTCGAGAATAGACTATTGTTGAGAATAGTTCCCGAGAATAGACTATTGTTGAGAATCTTGATTTGCAAAGCATACAATGGAATTTGCAGGTTGTACAATCTTGTACAGTACAAAATTGTACCATACAATTGGAAATTTGTTGAGTTGTACAATACTGCATCATACAATGCAAGGATTGGCAAATAAAACCCTTCATAAAAGGAATGTACAATGCAAGGGTTGTACCGTACAATATTGATGTGTGGTTTCCTTACTCTCAGTCGTACAATTTAGATGAAGTGATGAGGTAGTCGTACAATGAAGACGGGGAGTTGAGATAGTCGTACAATAGTCATAGAAGGATTATATCTACATTGCCGCCATACATTATTGCTAGAGAAATAATCTGGTTGTACAATGTCGCCAAATAGGTAGGGCCGTACAATGTCACCAAATCTATAGGGTCGTACAATGTAGACAAGTGATTTATAAGGTCGTACAATATAGTCGGACAAGTGAGATGGCCATACAATATTGACAAGCAAGTGAGAGGGTCGTACAATAATGACAAGTAAGGCGACTATACAATATTGTCAAGGAAGTGATGTGACCATACAACATTGTAATGTCCCTTGTCCTAATTTTCCCTAGAATTTGCCTATTGACCACAAATTCCACAAACTAGGGTTAGGGCTTTCGTCTTATCAAATAAATAACTCTTTAATGAAGTAATCTTGGATTGAAACTTGCATTCACCACATGAACAACATTCCCCAATATGCATATATATTTGTTAGTATTAGATAATTACATCACATTTATAGATATTCAAGAAAGCAACATATGATAAACTAGGAGGAGGGACATGGAGGGTCCGCCCGAAGTCATATGCCAAGCCTAAGAGGTTGTATACCACAACTCTCCCCCTTGGCAACTTGTACCTTCTTTCCCCATCCATATCACAACCTCGAAAGACACATGCCAACTGGTGGGAATGGGTGGAGATCACAAGCGGTCTTGGCACTTACCACTCCTCAGGCCCATCCTCACCTTGGGACTAGGCGGAGATTTTGAGTGGGATCTTTAGGCTCTCACCACTTCCTCAAGCCCTTCCCACAAGGTGGGTTTTCAGACAGATTAATACACTCAGATTTATGCATAAAAATTTCCTATTCATTGACATTAATATACATATATAGATAAATCATTACCAATAGTAATTATACATCTATGGGTTCCTAATTATGCCAAATTAAATTCATACATGTATGCAAGATAGCTACAATCAGACTTCTCAGAATCAAGGCTATATATATATTGACCCAAATAGCAATGAGCAAAGTCTGCAGATATAAATCGATATATATAGCACACACAGAATTAGATCGTTCCATGAAGTAACAGCATATGGAATCAGATCGATGCATGAAGTGACAATTAATAATGCATATAGAATCATATCGATGCATGAAGTAACAATTGATAATGCATACAAAATCAGATCGATGCTTATGAAGAAAGGCAAATAACCGAATTACACCTGATTATATGAGTCGACCTGCTAATGATCAACGGTGCAGATAATCCCCTGGCTTTCCTCCACTGGTATCTATTTTCTCCTTTCTTGCTTGATGATATCGTTCTTTTCCTTCCTTGTTCGATGATGTCTCTTTGAATGAATTTGATGTCCTTAATATACTCTTTGATGTGAGCAATAGTGTCCATTAAATTGTGGTATCTTTTGGAATGGTTATGACTCTTTGCTAACTAATCCTCTAATCGCTGCCATTAAGCCATCTTCTGTTCCAAATTTGATTACTTAAACACTTAACAAATAATGCCTTCTCATGAGGAATCGTGGCCCCTTATGCTAGCGCTAAGGATACCCGATAGACTCTTTTGCACCGCAACCAATACAAGCTTTGGATAAGATAAATGATGTTGAGTACGCATAGGTGTCTGACAATATTGCCAGCTCGAGTGCCTCCAAATCTGTCTTGGCATTTGCCGAGTTTGTCTTATTCGAATTCCCTCATATATCTCATCACCCGCATAATACACAGTTTATGGTTGCCATAACATTGAGCCACGGATTCCCAATAGTTATCATACTCCTATCGAAGATTCATTTTTGTTATTTCTTTTGGAAGGACAGAAGAAGGTAATTAATATTAATTTATTCAGTTTGTTCGTTACACAACAGGGCATGACATGGTCCGTCAAGGATAGAGGTTTACTGTGTTTTAAAAGGAAGTTAACCAATATATATGGTCGGCCTCCTGAAAACGATATTTATTTTATTTATTTGTTTGGTCCATCGTTGCAATTTGCGGGGCATGACAAACATAAACCAATGGGTGAGGCCATACAATATAAGGCATTTCTTGTCGTACAATAAGATTATTATGTTGTACCAAGATAAGATTTTTTCTTTTTCCTTTTTTCTATTTCTTCATCAATTAGCCCTTTTTTGTAATTCAATTTTCAATATAATATTTTCTCCTTTTGGTATCCACTTTTTACTTTTTGTTTATTTTTCTTTTTCTTTTTCTGTAAATTTTTTCAAAGTTGATTTAACTTGACAATAAGAATCTGTATGCTCCAAGTTAAATATTTTACTCTTAGTAATCTGAGACATGTCATTAATTTTGCATTCTTCTAAATGCCAAATACCTCTACTAGAACTATCATCTTTTGCAAACTGTGAACTACGTCCAACACACATAAACTATCCATTTTTTCAAGTCATTCTTCCTTGGCTGCTTATCATCACACAATCCTTATTCATCTTCATCAATCTTTGTAGCTTCAATAAAATTATAGTTTGACGGAAATACTTCATAATCCTCCATTTGCCAATGGAATGGGCCATAAGGAGAATTGGTTTCATCCTCCGAACATGATTGTAACTCCAAAATTCCTTTGTTGTTTGGTTCCATCGGACCTTGATTCTTGGGAGTCTAAACCTAACAAATCCAAGGAAGTTGCTTCCTCACTAATTTCTTGATTCTTCAAATCAATTATATCAACCAACCTCGACCCAAAAATGTGTTGTACACTTTCTTTCTTAATGAAATGACCACAAAATTCAACAAAAATGCTTGGGTTCCTATAATTACCTTTTGTCCCTGTTAGTTCACCAAATTTGCACCCTATTTTGCTAAGCTCTTAATGAACTCAACAGATTTGGACTAAAATGGGACTGCTTTCAGGTTGTGGGTAACTTGTTTGAAAGCAGACCTCCGGATTATGGGTCGGCTTCCCCATTTGATGTCACCTAACTTTAAAACTTTTGAGATAAGGGTAAGAATTTTCATAAAATAAACCTAATGTTGGAAAGAAAACTAAGGCAATACACCAAAACAACCTAGACCTACTTAATAGCTTCACACATTCAAATTAGTATCTCAAAGCTAACTCACACAACTCCCTTTCCAATGCAGTTCACATCAATAATTTATAAAGAGGTCTATAACAGTGTTTTCAAAAGGAAAAATAGACTTACAATCAATAACACCACTAAACAACACAGTTTATAACCTGTAAACATACATTTTCTGTCAAATGGATGCATGAAACATGGGACAAGTTTGTAAGGAAAATAACTTTTCACAAAACAAACTAATCAACCATTAATGACACACCATAAAACATGAAGATAGAAGATAAAAATGCTCCAATCTATTAATTCAAAGTGCTTACTGTATAATAGATTTGTCTAAGTTACAATACAGCTCCATGAAAAACAACTCCAAGAAGGCAAGCTATCCTTCTGCTGGAAAAAGAAAGAACTCCCCCCAAAACTCAAGTATGAAGATACTTAAGCAAAACTGAAACCAAAAGCCCACACAAGTGTTTCTAGAAGATTTTGCTCGGATAAAACAAAAAAGGCCCCAAAAGAACCTTCTAGAGCCCTCTAAAATGCCTTCCACATGAAGGAAAAGTATGCCAAGTCAATAGTCACCCCAAAAATGTGACAAAAAACGCCTCCAGCTGGCCTCCCCTTCACAAAATCAGTCCAAACAGTATCTCATACTTCCCACACTTCTGCAAGTCATCATTGGTCCTATTACAACATTTGACCACATTCCCCATCATGCAATATGTGTGCTTTTGAAAACACATGGCCTTTTAAAGCATTAAAGATAGTGATTTTGTTAAGTGATTTATAAAACATAACTTAACAAATCACTTTACAATTAAGCCCAAATCAAAGGGCCCCACCATTAAAAGGCATTACATTTGTATTTGCAGCAACTAAAAGTGATTTTCAAATCACTTACATGATATTTCAAATATTGAGAACCAATGCAAACATATAATCTTATGGCTAAAAGTTTACAAAAGTCTCCAAGGCATTGACCACCAACTCACCATATTCTGCATTTTGCCCACACATGTCATATGCATTGTTTTACAAAAGCAAAATAGCACTTAGCCAATATGGCCGACTTCCAAATCTCTTGGAAAGCATATTCCACTTTGTATGGCATTGGACAAATACAAGGCATCACATAAGGGTCACATGGCAAATAAATTGTTCTACACTCCCTTGTTGTATGTTGAAAAACACCTAGCAATGATTAGAAATAAGGGGAACAACCCTAAGACATAAAATGCCTAAGTGCTAACATATGATGTAACATGGCATGAAGACTTGGCAATGTTTTAAATAAAATGAAAAGTTTGAAAGGCATAGAATGCCTAAAGGAAAGCAAAGGTTTCGGCCCCCACATTTCTCATGTGTTTGATTTTAAAAAGAAAGGGATTAAAATCCCATCGAAATGTCAAAAGGCAGAGGTCAAACCCTAATGATAAAATACCAAAATGATGAAAAACATCATCATTTGGTCTTCGAAGAATTTGGAAAACTACTCTGCCGCCATGAGGGTTTGGGAAGAACACAGAAAAATGATGTTTTCACTGGTTCTCAGTCGATTTTTTGACATTTTTGCATAAAAGCCACCATGGGAACTCAGGTAATTGTTTCTACTTGGCATAAACCTGCAATTTTTAACTTGGAGGCCATTTTTGGGCTCACAGGCCGCGGCCTGTAGCATTTCGATGGGACCCTTTTCTGACCATACTGTTTCATCCTTCCTCCTTTTTTGTTGTTTCTGTTGCAAACAGCCACCAATGAGAAGTTCATGAAGCTTTGAGGAAGCTTTTTCAGTGACAAAAATCTGTGCATTCTGGTATTCGAGCTCTAGTATGCTCCCAGCCAACCTTCATTCATTGTTTTTGCTTTTGTGTGAGCAAGAAAAGCTCGAATGGAAGATTTAAAAGTCCCTCATTTTGCTTTCAACCTTTGTAATATCGTTTAGAAATGCTTCATTACTGTAAATCTGGTGCATTTTTTGTTGTTTTATAGCCATAACAGATCACTGGCCACGGCTATGAATAGGAACAAGGTGTCATATACATTGTTTTACAAAACCCTTCTGTATTTTCTTGATTTCCTTCAGTAAAGTCAAAAGACATTGTTGCTGTCATGAATGACATGAGAATACATATTGCTGTCCTACCTAAATCTGCCATCTGATTCCACCACATTTGTTTCCTTTTTTCTCATGTGTGATACACAACTGTCTCCTCATTTTAACTTTATTGGACAGCCACATGTCACATATGTGGGTGACCTAACAGCTCACCTTCCTAAGTGATGTGTGACTACCCCATAGGGTTACGGTGAGGGGGCTTGACAACAACTTGAAATGCTTCCTCATTGTTTAGAAGATGCATAATTGAACTTGTTGCATCTATGAAGACACTTGATGCATCTCCAAAATCACTTCTTTTTATAAAATAGATTAAGGGTTCACTTAAGAAGATTGAAAGACATATCAACACAGTATGTTGCATCTTTTGAATCTGATAATGAAAGTTGATCAACTGGTGTGATTCCATATTGATTTAATGCATTGATAATAGATAAATCTTTGATCAAGTTGCTCAATTTCCTTTTCTTTCAAAGCATGTTGAGCTCTACCCTTGTGGGAGCCACATTTACCCCACATGTTGTCAATTAATCTGATAATGAAACAATAATCAGACTTGTCCTAAATCTGCACATGAAGCAAACAGTTAGAAAATAAATGCATATGTTGGATGTGTTTGATGACTTCATTGTTTTCCGAAACATCCAAGGTTTGCATGCTTGTTTAATGCACTTATGGATCAGTTTATACATGCATAGGTAGGTGTGTATGTAAGGATTGAATCTTTCATTACTTAGAGCTTCGCTCTAACATCATGTTTTCTTCAGATGCAGGGTAAGGAGCACTACGGAGCTTGGAGGGACACAAGTGGCTCGAGGCAGCAGCAGAGAGCAGTCGGGCAACCTGCAACCAGTCATTCTCAGGCAATGACTAGTTCCATTCTTATATGCACATTATCTCTTTCCTTTACTTATTCATGTATGAATTGCTTCATATGTTCATTGAATAAGAGAGTTAGTCCCTTGGCTTGTGAGGGACATGTATATTTCAAGATTATTAATAAAAGACTACATTTGTATATCTATGATTCTATTTCACATTTGCTGTAATGCAACATTGAAATGACAAAATGTAATCTGCTTAATTGACAATCACTCCTTCATGCATATTGAAACTGGCAGTTTTATGGTTTATCTTTTGAATGTTTAAACAATCATGAAAAGAAAAAACACTAAGTTACCTAATTTCAGCTAAAAGCTAAAAATCAAGTAATAGTCTCATTATAAATCCAAGTATCTTAATACCTTATTGATCTACACCCACTAGTTGAAAAGTTGAAGGCCAAATGGTCAGCTTGCCCAAACTTCTCCAAGTGTCTTTTGGAAGTACGTTCACACCAGACCCACCATCAACAATTATATTGGTGAGATTCCTTCCAAGGATCTCCATAGTCACCACCACTAGTTTCTTTGTCGTATTAACTATTCGTAACATTGGATAGATCACTTGATCGACTGAAAATGGGGGTTCAGTTATTGGATTTTCATTCTTGCTAGATCCCAAATGGGTTGTATAATTGTTCCCCAATACAATAGCATTTCAAAGTTTAGGAAGACTTTGTAATGATCCACTACTTTAACTGGTACGATAGTTTGAAGTACTTACCTTGTAATATTTGAACTAAATGGTAATTGATGTCTTACCATACTTGTGTTTGGATTTGAGTGGCGTCATTCATTAGCCATAGCATTCTCCACTTCAACCCTTACTTCAAGAAGCCTTTCTTTTTTTGTACATGGGTTCGAGTACATAGCCTTCTTTGCTTGGGCACAAGGAACGACCAATACTTCATTATGCCTTCTATCAATGATGTTGACACTAGCCTTTTGCTTCAAACATCTGTGTCTTCATAGTCTCCAAGTCCACACCACTTGCAAAATAGTTGCAATATGTCTTGCTTGTTCCGGTAGTCTCTCGCAAAGTGTCCCCATTCATTACACTGTCGACATTGTATGATCAGATGTCCCTTGGGGTTATTGTATTTGACTTTGTCCTCTTTGATTTTGATAACGGCTTGGAGATGCATTTAGTGGCTTCGATGGAGTGGACTACTCTCCCTACACAATGAGTACTTTTGTACTCCTAGTCTTCAAATTGTATGGGCACTCCTTTATTGAATGACCCATAACCTGGAAAATCTCAAAAAACATCTTTCTAGGGCAGTCAACTTTTGTATGCCCCTCAGTTTTGCACTTAGTACACCATAGTTCATTAGTTTCTTTGTTGGTTTCTTTCTCCACCTTCAATGCTTTCATCATTCGGAGCATGTCCCTCTAAAGTGCTTGTACCGTTCCCAATTCATTGTCACCATTGTCATTTGAACTTCCATCTTCCTCTGTTTTTCTTTTACTAGCAAGGACATTTTATCTTCACTTTCTATGTCCATTGCTCAATTGTAGGCTTCTGAATAGGAAGAGGGTGGTATTGCCTTCATCTTTTTCTTAATGATGGAAGTAGACCTTTGATGAACCATCGCTTTTTTAGATCATCGGCCGATTGGTTTTCCAATTTTACGAGTTCTTTGAGCCTATGATTGTAAGCTCTCACATTTTCATGCTTCCCCTACTTTGTATTGTAGATTTTTGCTACAATCTCATTGTCATCACAAAGAAGTTTGAATTCTCTTTCAAATGCTTTTCTTAACAAGTCCCATGTAGCTTTGGAGGTTGCTTCGAGCTCTATGTACCAATCTATTATTATACCCCTCAAGGTCACTAGAAATGATCTCAGCCAATGGGATCTATCATCCTGGCCATTGGCTATCCACATATTGTTTCACATGTTTTACAATGTCGTAAAGGAATCCCCCAATTCGTTGCTTGTGAATTTTGGGAGTTTCTAACTCTCCACATTCGGACTTGCCAAGCGAGTCATCATCTTTGTTCCCTAATGCAAGCTTTGTGAGTGGAACCTAGTTGGGGAGTTTTTCTTTATACGTTTTGGTGCTTCCTTGCACTATCAACCACGTAAGAATCCTCTAATTGTCCTATGTCAACATTCTGCACACTCAAGTTGCCCTCAAAATCTTTCTTGTACTCCCTTTGTCCTAGAGTTTTAGGCTCAAATCCTCCAACTATCGACTCTTCTGTAAGTAGTAATTCTTCAATGTGGTGGATATTGTTCTCATATGTTTCTAAGAGTGAGTCAATGGACTGTCCCTCCCACTCTTCTTTGTATGGTGGTAATTGTACTAATAATTTATCGACTTGGTCAGCAAGATCCATGTATGCTTCATCAGGGAGCAATAAATGCATTGTTATTTCCTCCCACTCTACCTTTTGTATTCTGTTGTCGTGGAAGTCTTTTTCTCTTACCGACTACAACTCCGACTAATGCTTCGACTCTTACTTCATTATCGGGATGGATTTGAACTTTCGGTTAATAACCCTTCAATTTCTTCAACTATTCCGCTTAAACTTCTTCTTCATTCCCTCTGCTCAATGATCCTTAAAGATTGCCTAATCTCTTGGTCTTGACCACGTTGTGATCTCTTCCTTCCTTTATTGGGGTTTAAGGGCATGAATCTCTCAAATCTGACCTGATTTCTTTTAAGGCAACAACGCCAAATGTTTACTACTCTATCTGATAAAATATATTAATAATAGAGATGACAATGCATACCAGATACAAGTGTAATATATATATTTATTCACACATAAAATTATTATAGAAGAGGACCAAAGATGGTCAACCAAGGATCAAAGCTGATCAGACTAGATCATACCCCTTTCCTCGATAATACACAATCTATTTCAAGGACTCGACAATTGCCAAGAGGATCATAACCGTCAATCAACCGACACTTCTAACTACCCAAAGTTGACAAACAATTAGTACTTAGTCAAATAACCCATTTTCTCTGAACATAATAATAGTCATTGGACACTAACTACAACTATATTGTATGAATAATTGAAAAGGTTCGGGTGAAATTCTTCGTCCAATATCTCCTTCAAATTCTCTCACAATTGTTAGTTTTAGACCAGAAATGTAAATAAGCAGAAATACAACACACTGAACAAAGAACACAACAAGTTACCCTGGGAAAACCCTCCTTCTCGAGGGAGAAAAACCCAGCAAAATATATCTCTTATATATAGAAAGAATAAGAGCAGAAATCTGCTTACAAATCAGACCCTTCTCAAGGGCGAATTTGATACAATAAATAGATAACTCTCTCCTTGATACAAGCTGAATATAATTATCCTTGAAATCTGATCTGCTGCTAAAGATGGCGATCTGCTGCTAAGTGCGAACTCCTTCTTGAGAAATGTGAATGAAAATGAGAATGAATTGATGTGTAAATGAATGATCACCACCTTGTATATATACAAAACTATGTGACTTTTCATCTAGGTCGGCCTCTTTGAAGAAAATAAAAAATATAAAACATCATTTGTAACAAGGCCAACCTGCCTTGGTAATCATTTATTATTTAAAATTTGAGAGAAAAATATCTCCCGCCACTATAAACATCAACACTCCCTCTTAGCTAGGGAGGTATTTTTCCAATAATCCTTGTCATGGAGTCTCTCAACATGACGTCCACAATGGCTACACCCAATTGTGGAAATCCACATCTCAGTCTCAGAGATGTACAAGAGTTCATCACAAAGTCTCTCAACGTGATGTTGTCATGGAGTCTCTCAACATGACATCCACCATGGCTACTCCCATGTCTGGAAAGAAACATGTGTACAAGTGTCCATCACGGAGTCTCTCAACATGATGTCATGGAGTCTCTCAACATGATGTCCACCATGGCTACTCCCATGTGTGGAAAAACATAAGTACAAAGGGTTCATCACGAAGTCTTTCAACGTGATATCGTCATGGAGTCTCTCAACATGACGTCCACCATGGCTACTCCCATGTGTGGAAAGAACCACATCTCCGTCTCAGAGATGTACACGGGTTTTCACCTCATATTTCTCTATCTCAAAGAAATATGCATTATAGCAAGGCTCACTGATGCTGAGTCTCCCTCTCGGCCAAGGTGACATTCTCCACAACTCCAAGCTTGTCTCGGAAATGTGCAAACTTCACTCTGGAAAGAGGCTTGGTGAGAATATCAGTCGTCTAATCATCAATGCAAATGTACTTGAGTTGAATTGCTTTCCTTAACACCATATCTCTGATGTAATGATACTTGATCTCCACATGCTTTGTCCTATCATGAAACACCGGATTTACTGAGAGCTTCACACAGCTTTGATTGTCACAATGAATCACCATCGGCTCCAATGATTTCCCAAACAATCCTACAAGGAGCTTTCGAAGCCACACTGCTTTTTGAGCTGCTACACATGCTACAATATATTCAGCCTCTGCAATGCTAAGTGCCACAGAAGTTCGCTTCCTGCTACACCAAGAAATCATGGCAAACCCCAAGCTGAAGCAACATCCAGAGGTGCTCTTCCTATCAGTTACACTCCCGGCCCAATCAAAATCAAAATAGCCATGTAACTTAAGATCTTCACAGGAAGTATATCTCAAGCCATATCCCACAGTGCCACGCAAGTATCTCAAGATATGCTTTGCTGCAACTAGATGTATTTGTCTTGGCTCACACATGAATTGGCTGAGAGCACTCACCGCATAACAAAAACCTGGTCTAGTATTGACTAGATACATCAATGATCCAATCAATTGTCTATACATGGTGGGATCTACCAAATCTAAACCAGCTGTTGAGTCACTCAACTTCTTCAAATTTGTCTCCATAGGTGTAGACATAGACTTGCAATCCATCATCCCAAATCTCTTCAAGATGTCTATAGTGTATTTCCCTTGACTTAAAATAATCTCATTAGGTCTTTGCCACACTTCCAGTCCCAGGAAGTAATGCATAAGACCAAGATCCTTCATCTCAAACTCGAAGGCTAACTCTTTCTCGCATTTGACAATGAGATACTCTACTCTAGTAAGAAATAAATCATCAACATAAAGAACCAATATCAAAGTCTCACCATCAACTACTTTGAAGTAAAGATTGGAATCTACATCATTCTTGGAGAACCCCAAGCTCATTAAATATCGATCAATCCTTTCATACCATGCACGAGGTGCTTGCTTAACGCTGTACAATGCCTTCTTCAATCTGCATACATGAGACTCCTTCCCATGAATCACAAAACCATTTGGCTGCTCAATGTACACTTCTTCAATCACACCATTAAGAAATGTAGTCTTTACGTCCATTTGATGTAACGTCCAGCCTTTAGCGGATGCAATAGCAATAATTGTCCTGATAGATGTGTATCGAGCAACAGGAGCAAATGTCTCCTCATAATCTATTCCCTCCTTCTTAGAGAATCCTCTTGCCACAAATCTCGCCTTGTGCTTCTCAATGCTACCATCAACTACATGCTTGATTTTGTAGAGCCACTTGGAAGACACAACTGATTTCCCTTCAGGTCTTGAAACAACATCCCATACATCATTCTTGATCATAGACTGATATTCTCCTGTCATTGCATCTCTCCATACCTGTTGGTTGGATGCTTCTTCAAAACTGGAAGGCTCAAAATCAATGATGTGACTCATCAATGCCACATAACCTAGAAACTTTTGCGGTCTCTTGCTTTCCCTAAAGGTACCTCGAGGAGTTGCATACTTTTCTGCCTCTTGCATAGTTTGTCGAGCCCATAGAGGTCTTCCAACCTATAGCAATGTCTCTCGGCCCATCAGTTGGTTCTATGGGATCAACTGGATCAATAGTTCGGCTGGTTCATTGGACTCCCTCTGAATCTCAGGAGTATGATCAGGAGATATGTCCATATCCTCAGGAGTCTCCTGCTCTTCACTGTCTATCTCCATGTAAGACCCTTTAGATTTTTTGAAGGCTACTTCCTCTTCGAAGGAGACATCCCTGCTGATCTCAATCTGTTTCTGCCCTGCAATGTAGACTCTGAAGGCCTTTGAAGACTCACTATATCCCACGAATATTCCTTTCTTGCCTGAAGGTTCTAGCTTTGATCTTTTATCCTTAGGCACATAAATATAAACAGGACAACCAAAAATTCTTAAATGACTAACCTCAGGTTTCACACCTGTGAAGGCCTCTTCAAAAGTCATGTTTCCCAATATTCGATGAGGGCTTCAGTTCTGAACATACACGGCGGTTCTGGAAGCTTCTCCCAAAGGAAAGTCTGTAAATCTTGATCATGAATCATAGCCTTGGCTGCCTCAACTATGGATATGTTCTTTCTTTCGGCAACTCCATTTTGTTGAGGGTTGTACGTGATGATGTTCATGTACAGCGTCGGTCTCTACTTCCAGCTGATCTCCCTTACATATTGAATAAATTAGATAATAGCCTTTGACTATCTAATTTATATATATTGCGATTTAATGAAGTGGCTCGATCTTCCATCAAGGCCGACCTTGATTCAAATACTAAAGAGGCACGATTTCTTATGAAGTTGCGATTTAATTAAAGCCGACATCATTTGTTATGAAGAGTTGTGATTTGTTTATTGAGGCCGACATCCATGAAGAGACGCGATTTCTTGAAGCCGATATCATGTATCTTAAAGTCACGACTTTTGGATAGGGGCCAACATGAACAATTAGAAGGGATGCGTCTCTCCTATTCATTTGTATATATACTCATTGATTCGTCCATTGTAATCATCCATATTCAGTTCGGTTATTCACAAAAGTTCGATATTTTCAAGTGCGAGTTTGTATTCAAGTGCAGATCGATTCTTGATAGAAGGTTGTGTATTATCACTGAGATTTACATCATTGTGTTGCTGTATTTGCATCAGTTTGTGGTGCCCATTACTGGCCTTCATATCGGCCTTTGTAAAGGAGACTCTTGTGTTTACA